>SJXQ01001831.1:105740-118123 GCA_006408695.1 Aepyceros melampus | reverse complement strand
CATGAGCGCTCACACCCAGAGCTCCGGCCCTTCCCCTGCACCCAGTGCGGCAAGAGCTTCTCAGACCGGGCTGGGCTACGCAAGCACAGCCGCACCCACAGCTCTGTGCGCCCCTACACTGCCCCCATTGCCCCAAGGCCTTCTTGAGTGCCAGCGACCTGCGCAAGCATGAACGCACCCACCCTGTGCCCATTGGAACCCCCACGCCCCTCGAGCCCCTCGTGGCTTTACTAGGAATGCCTGAAGAGGGACCAGCCTGAGGTCCAGGTCCCCTCTGCTACACTCCTGGGAACCCTGCCCCTATGAGGTGCTTCCCGAACCCCCCTTTGCCCCAGATCACTCTTAGACTTCAGATCCATATCTGTGCCCAGGCAGCTAGCTCATCTTCCTGACAAAGCTGGCGACAGTGGTGGCTGATAGCAGTTGGCGAGAGACCTGGCTCTCTCCAAGCACCACTCATTAAAGCATTCACTTGACACTGGGTTGTCTTCTGTGTTCTGGCTGGGGGTAAGTAACAGAGGAGTTTGGGCACCTGATAAGGTTTAGTGGAGATCCCTGGACTGACAAGTTAGAAACTAGAAGGGTCTTTGGGTGCATTGTTTTCTCTAAATGTTTTCAGAATATCTTGTGACGAAGGGTTCCATGGTCAAGTGAGTACCAGGAATTCCTGTACCTTCTTGGGAATTCTTGGTGATCAAAGTATATTAAAGTTATTGATAAGTCCTGCAATGAACCAATCTGTTTAGCTTTCTTTAGCCCATACTTATTTAACCTTTTACTGAGAGTTCTACTTCTGTCTTTTTACAGATAATAAACTGAGGCCAAAGTTATTATATTTCCTGTAAATTACAATAACAAACTAGAAAATATACTTGGAGTCCCATTCTCAATAACAACAAAACCCATAAACTACATAGGAATAAAGCTCACACAAAAAAACATACAAATCCTACATGAAGAAAATGGTATCTCTATCCTGAAGGATATAAGACCTAACTGAATGAAGACATACCATGTACCTGAATGGAAAGATACTATTAAAAGCTGTTGATTTTCAGTTTAATCGTTAAGTTCATTGCCATTCAAAAGGATATTTTTAACATAACTTGAAAATCCTAAATTCCTGTGCAATATATATTTCAAAAACAGTGGAGGTGATGTATTTAACACTAATTTTCCAAAGACCAAAAGTGGAAAAACATAAATGAGGCCCTACAATGTAATTGGTACAGCCTCTTGGAAAGATGATTTGATGTTTATCAAAAGTTAAATGCTTTGTGACGTATGTGATCGTTATGCTGTACACCTTAAACACAGTGCTGTATGTCATAGCTCAGTAAAACTGGAAGAGGAAAAAAGAAGCAAGCAAACATTTTTAAAAAGCAAAAGGACTTCCCTGGCGGTCCAGTGGTTAAGACCCCTCACTTCCAATGCAGAGGGCATGGGTTTGATCCCTGATTGAAGAACTAAGACCCCACAAGCCATGCAGCACAGCTGAAAAAGAAAAAAAAGATGCATACACTTTTTGACTCAGCAAATACACCTCAAAGAATTTACACCACAAATTTCTTTTTCCAGTTCTGTGACAAAACTGAAAATGAAAGATTGTTCAGTGCAGCAAAATGTGTGATGACTGGGAACACCCTCTATGTCCATTATAAAGGACTAAAAGCCACCATAAAATATACTACGCAACAGTTTTTTAAAAAATTAGGTTTATCAATCTATGTCATTGAATAATATCCAGAAAAAGGTCAAATGAAAAAGTGCAAAGCAGTGTGGTTAGTATCCTCCCATTTGGGCCGAATTACTCATAAGTGCTCAAATTCAAGTCCATGGGGTCGCGAATAGTCGGACATACTTTCACTTTTCACTTTCCTGCATTGAAGAAGGAAATGGCAACCCACTCCAGTGTTCTTGCATGGAGAATCCCAGGGACGGTGGAGCCTGGTGGGCTGCCGTCTATGGGGTCGCACGGAGTTGGACACAGCTGAAGCGACTTAGCAGCAGCAGCAGCAGAATATTTCTAGAAGGATACTCAGGAACTGATTCTGAACTATAAATTCCAACAGGGACAGGGGAGCCTGGTGGGCTGCCGTCTGTGGGGTCGCACAGAGTCGGACACGACTGAAGCGACTTAGCAGCAGCAGCAGCAGGGCCTTCACAATTATAAGACAAAACCAAGCCAAAGGTCACAGTGAACCAGATCCTCCTTTCCACACTGTCACCTGCAGACTTGGGGGCCACCAAGTTGGCAGCCTTAGGAAGTGTCTTCTGTTCAGGCCTCCCTCCAGCCCATGTGCTGGTAGTACCTGAAGCAGAAGTAGTAGGTTAGTGTCAGGGACCTCACGTCCATTCTCCATAGCAGAACAAGGGGGCCGTATGGCAACAGCAGGGACCAGGATGTAATGGCTGCAGAAAGAGGGCACCAGTGTGACCAAGGACACTCACTGGCCATACTCTCACCCAGAGCAGGGTAAGCATTGTCCCCGGGCCTCCTTCCTGTCCAGGCTGGGATCAAAGTCTAAGGGTCCAGGAAAGAAACAGACATCAGATCGGGAGATTGAAAGTAGAACTTTTGTTTACTACTGACTTGATTTTTGGCCTCGAGCAAGATGATTTATCTTGGGGGTTGGGGTGGCATCTTTTAAAATTATATTCATGTAAAGATACCATATGGGCTTCCCAGGTGGCACAGTAGTAAAAAATCATCTGTCAAACAGGAGATTCAAGAGATGAGTTTCCATCCCTGGGTGGGGAAGATCCCCCAGAGTAGGAAATGGCAACCCACTCTAGCACTCGTGCCTGGAAAATCCTGTGGACAGAGGAGACTGGTGGGCTCCAGTGCATGGGATCACAAAGAGTATTGGGCACAAGTGAGCGCGCGTACGTACAAACACTTACACAAAGATACCATACACTAATCGATAGATCTCCCTGGCTATCTATCTACAATGAAGGATGGAGTGGGTTCCCTGAATGTTTAGAAGAGATCCGCAACTCCTGCTCCCTTTCTGGGCCCAGACAATCCGCCCATCCCTTGGTCCTCCTTCTCTGACACCCCTAGCATCCTATACCCAAGTTCCTGCTCCCTGAGGACTCAGTCTGACTTTCAAAAAAATTAACAGTGGTCTTTTATGAGTAACACTGCTGTGAACATTCATGTACAAGTTTTTGTGTGGACTCTTTTTAAATTCTCTGTGTATATATCTAGGGATAGAATTGCTGGATCATATGGTAACTATGTTTAACCATTTGAGCAACTGTCAGGCAGTTTTCCAAAGTGACTGCACCATTTTACATTCCCACCAACAAGGTATGAATGTTCCAATTTCTCCACATCTTCATCAACAGTTGTTATTATCTGCCTTTTTTATTACAGCCATCCTAGTAGGTATAAATTCATGGTTTTGATGTGTATTTCCCTGGTGGAAAATGATGTTGAGGATCTCTTCATGCACTTATGGGGCATCTGTATATATTTCTTTGGATAAATGTCTGTTCAAATCCTTGGCCCATTGTTTTCACTGGATTGACTCTGTTGAGTGGTTAAGACTTATGTATTCCAGATAAAAGTTCTTTATGATTTGCAAAAATTCCTTTTCATTGGGTGGATTGTCTTTTTACTTTCTTGATGGTACCCTTTGAAGCACATTTTTAATTTTGATGATGTCCAAATTGTCTATTCTTTTTCTTATTGCTTGTGCTTTGAGAGGGGCTTCCCATGTGGCATTAACTGGTAAAGAACCCGCTTGCCAATGCAGACTTTAGAGACATGGGTTTGATCCCTGGGTTACTGTCCATGGGGTTACTGTCCATGGGGTCATAAAGAGTCAGAGACGACTAAAGCCACTTAGCACCACATACTCACGCATGTGTTTTGAGAGCCATACCTAATAACCCATTTTCTAATTCAAGGTCATGAAGATTTATGCCTTTGTTTTCATCTTAGAGTTTTATAAACATTTACAAAGTTTATAACTTAGTTATAAACTTTATAACTTAAAAGTTTAAAATGCATGAAAGTTTTTTTTAATAAATTTTAAGTTTTTATAGCTAAAAGCTCTTCTGTTCAGATTTTTGACCCACTTTGAGTTAATTTTTGTATATGGTTTGAAGTAAAGGTCCAACTTCATTCTTCTGCATATGGATATCCAACTATCCCAGTTCCATTTGTTGAAAAGACTATTGTTTCTCCATTGAGTTTCTTGACTTCCTTGTTGAAAGTAAACTGACTATAAATATGAGGGTTTATTTCTAGACTCTCAATTTTATTCCCTGGGTATATATCATTCTTTTGCCAGTATCACACTGTTTTGCTTACTGTAGCTTGGTAGTAAAATTTTAAATCAGGACATGTGAGTCTTCCAACTTGTTCTTTCAAAATTATTTTTGTTTTTCTAGATCCCTTGCATTTCCATATGAATTTTAGGATCAACTTGTCAACTTTTGCTAAAAAGAAAAGGAAACTGGCTGGGATTCTGATAGGGATTGCACTGCCTCCATAGATCAATGTGAGGAGTATTGTCATCTTGACAATATCAAATCTTTTGACCCATGAACATTTGGGTGTTTTAAATTTTATTTATATTTTAATTTCTCTCAACAGTGTTTTATAGTTTTCAAGAGTATAAGTCTTACATTTCTTTTGTTAAATATAGAAGTATTTTTTCCTTTTGTTGCTATTGTAAATGGAATTCTTTTCCTTTTTTGGATTGCTCATTGCTAGTGATGAGAAATACAATAGATTTCTGTACACTGTTCCTATATTCTGCAACCTTGCTGAGCCGGTTTATTAGCTCTACTCTTTTTGTGTATATGAATTCCTAAGGACTTTTTATATACAAAATCATGTCATCTGTAAAATGAGGTTGTTTAGTTCTTCTTTTCTAATCTGGATGCCTTTTATTTATTTTTATTGTGTTTATAATTAGCAAGTTAAAGGAATTCCCTCTTATTCCTAGTTTCTTAAGCTTTTTTAAAAATAAAAGTTGTTGGATTTTGTCAAACATATTTTCTGTCTATTGAGATGATCAAAAGGTTTTTGTCCTTTATTCTATTAATAGTCTTTATTATTATGCATTAACTGATTTTCAGATGTTAAACCAACCTTGCATTCTTGAGATAAATCTCACTTGTAGAGTCATTTTTATATATTGCTGGATTTTGTTTGCCAGTATTTTGTTGAGGACTTGTACATCTATGTTCATAAGAAATAGTGAGCTGAATTTTCTTTTCTTGTGATGTCTTTGTCCCCATTTTGTTATCTGCATAATTCCAGACAGCCTGACTTCTGGCCCTCACTTTTCTTCTGTCCCAACTTCCTTTAATTCCCTGAATCTGCCAGGACTGTTCCAGCTAGTGAATGCATCTTGGGAATGCAAAATCATAGCCCCCACTGCTAGGGCAATAGCTGACATCACTCCTTATCATGGATTACAGTCATCATCCCCTCCCCAGCCAAGTAGCTGGATAAATTAGAATTCCTCACAGGAGAAAACTCTAGCACCAGGGCCGGAGCAGCGGTAAGGGAAGGCAGCAGGCTTTGTAGGTGGGGCAGTGATTCTGGATTCAACCAAGGAAATTTGGTGACTTGTTCTCAGTTACTTATGCATAACCCACTCTCAGGCTTCCCAAATGGTGCTAGTGGTAAAGAACCGCCTGCTAACACAGGAGACTGTAAGAGTCTAGGGTTTGATCCCTGGAGGAGAGCATGGCAACCCACTCCAGTATTCTTGCCCAGAGAATCCGATGGACAGAAGAGCCTGGCAGGCTACAGTTCATAGGGTCTCAAAGAATCGGACACAACTGAAGCAACTTAGCACAGACACAGCCCACTTCAACAAAAATCCCTCTCCCTGGAGCCTGCCTTCCATTCAAGTCCTATCCCAGTTCTGACAAATCTCTTACCTGTTCCTTACACTCAGCAGGCTCCAGCAATGCTGATCTTCTGTTGATTTGTTTCTTCTCCATCTTGGAACCTTTGCACTTGCTCTTTCCTGAGGATGGAACCCATCACCCTAGATTTGCCCATGATGTTTTCTGTTCTTTCATGCCTCAGCTCAAATCTTGCTGTTTCTACTGCTGCATAATAAATGACCACAAACTTAACATCTTAAAAACAACATATATTTCTTATACTATCGTTCTGTAGGTTCAGAAGTCCAGGCTCTGACTGGGCTTCTACTTAGTGTCTCACAAGGCTGAAGTCAAGGTCTTGCCCGATGTGAGCTTTTATCTGGAGGATCTGCATAGAATCCACTTCCAGACTCACCTGGAGGTATTAACAGAATTCAGTTCCATTTGGCTGTAGTACTGAGGTCCCTGTTTCTTTGCAGGTTGTCAGCCAGAGGTTTATTCTCAGTTTCTATAGGCTGTCTATATTCCCTGGCTAGGAGCTCCTCCCTCTTCAAGGTCAGCAATGGTGCATTGAGTCCTCCTGCTTCAAATTTCTCTGACTTCTGTCTTCCTCTTCTGTAGCTAGCTGGAGAAGCTTCTCAGCTTTTAAGAGCTCATATGATTACGTTTGGCCCATATGAATAATTTAGGACAATATCCCTGTCTCAACTGATTGGTGAACTTAATTACATCTGCAAAGTCCTTTTTGGCACATAACATTCATAAAGATTAGGGCATGGAATCTTTGGGGGCCACTATTCTCCTTACCACAATTCACCCTCTGAGCCTCAAAGGTGCCCATCTGTCCCATAAGCAAAATGCATTTACTTCCTCCCAAGGTCCCTACAAGTCTCATCCCATGGCAGCATCAAGTCAGAGTAAAAAAAAAAAAAAAACAACTCATAAATCTCATCAAACCAAAAGTCCCAAATGTCATTATCTAAATTAGATGCAGATGAGGCTCTGGGTATAATCCATTCTGGCGCACAATTCCTCCCATCTGTGGACCTATGAATCTAAAACAAGTCATGGGAACTTCCATGGCAGTCCAGTGCTTAAGACTCTGTGCTTCCAATGCAGGGGGCTTAGGTTCAATCCCTGATTGGGGAATGAAGATCCCACATGTTGCACCATGCCACCAAAAAAGAAAAAGAATGAAACAAGTCATGTACTCCAACATGCAATGCTGGGACATCCATTTTTTGTTTTTTGGGCTCTAAATTGTATCCCACTCTTTTTCAACCCCATGGTCTGTAGCCTGCCAGGCTCCTGTCCATGAGATTTCCCAGACAAGAGTACTAGAGTATGCTGCCATTTCCTTCTCCAGGGGATCTTCCTGACCCAGGGATTGAACCTGTGTCTCCTGCACTGGCAGCAGATTCTTTACCACTGAGCCACCAGGGAAGCCTGGGACATGCATCAGGTAATAGTAATAGACATTCTGGTTAAAAAAGAGGAGAAATGGAAAGCAAAAAGGAGTCACTGATCCAAAGCAATTTCAAAAACCAGCTGAGCAAGTTTCTTTAGCTTTCCAGGCCTAAAAACAATCCTCCATGGTTTTATTCTGCTTTCTGAGCTGTCAGTTCTGCTCTTTGAATTAGTCACCTTCCCTAAGAAGCCATTGCTGACTATCTTTTAGAACAGCCCCTGTAATTTTTTGTCACAACACACTGATTAATTTTTTAATAACACATATCCTGGTTTGGGGATGTCTTGACTATTTGTTTATTTTTAATATTTATTTGTTTACTTTATTTATTTGGCTGAGCTGGGTCTTAGTTGTGGCCTGAGGGACCTTCCTTGCATCATGTGGAATCTTTGCTGGGGATTAGCTCCAGAGCACGTGGGCACAATAGTTGTGGCTTGGAGGCTTAGTTGCTCTCAGGCATGTAGAATTTCAGTTCCCTGATTAGGGATTGAACTCATGCCCCCTGCCTTGGAATTGCAGACTTAACCACTGGACCATCCAGGAAGTCCTACAAAGATGAGTTTTAATGAAACTTTGTGGCTTAAGGGTCTTGTCAGTTGCATCTTTCACTGGTTAAAATTTTGGATCAGGGAATTCCCTGGGACTCTTCACTCACACTGCAGGGAGCACAGGTTCAATCCCTGGTAGAGGAACTAAGATCCTATATGCTGCACAGCACAGCCAAAAATGCATTTTTTTTTAATCATTTGCCTGGAGTTTCTATATTCTCTTCCATTTCTGCTTAAAAAGTGGCCAGTTATGTTCTGAATCATCTTTCTTATAGTAACTTGTCAGATGCACCCAACAGCAACCAGGGCATGCTAATATTCTCTTTCCCCATTTTTTTTGCCTAAATCTCTAAACTCAGTTGGACATTATTTGTACTCTTAGTTCTATTTCCAGCTTACAGTTTAAACAAATGCTTCACATTACATAACACACATCACCATCTTTCCAACTTCCAATGCTAGTTTCCTCACCAGCCACTGTCCAGATCCAAAGTTAATGACACACAACTCAGGTTTTTCTTTTTATTGTAGCAACACCTCACTTCTGGGTACTACCTCTGTAACAGCTGAACTCGACTTATGATAATGTGGTAAAAACCAGCCTCCAAATATCAGTGGCTCCCAGCTGTCCCTGGGATTCTCCAGGCATACACCTAGGTCAAAGGTAAAATCTTGACTCAAGGTCAAGGTCAGACAATTCCCAAGTAGGTCAATGTAGCCTGACCTAAATCAATCAGGTCCCTTTTCTGAAGAGTCTGAACCATGAAATATTTAGTGGGTGAGGAATAAGTGGAGAAGGCTACAGCTGAAAGGTTGTGATACAAGATGGATTTGGAAAAGCCACAACTCACACAGACCATGTTCCTTAAAAGTTGGGCTGACAGCAGCACCCAAGCCAAGATTTCAGTGAAAAAATCTTCCCATGGCCCCTCACTCAGGTTGATTTTTCTCACAGAAGGGGTATACACAAGGGAACTGGTAAAACCCCCAGTGTCTGGGTCCACTTGCCTACTAGGTCTGCTCCAAACCTGCCACTCACCTGTTCAGAAACTTTCCATGGGTCCCCGCAGCCCACCAGAAAAGTTCAAATCACTGAACCCGCCATCCGAGCCCTTGCTTGGCCGTCTAGCCAACTCTTCTGGGAAGTTCTGGATGGCGTCCTGAGACAAGTAAGCAGCTTTTCGGGGGTGGCGCTGTCCAGCACTGCCAAGCAGAAGGCACATGGCTCTACGTGGACACCCAGTTGCGTAGACGTGGCAATCTCCCCGTCAGTTTGACAGTCTCTGTCAGATCCCGGTAGGCGCCACGGGTTGTCAACTTCAGTTGATTCTGAAGGCAGAAAAGTGAGAGAGTGGATAAAGGCGACCAACAGGACAGGATTCCGCTGAAAAAGCAGGCCGTAGGGGAAGAGATGGAGAGTGGAGAATCATGGAAGCCGAGATCCAAATCAGTCTTCTACTGAGGCAGCATCCAGCCGGTCTCGCAGTTTCCCCATTGGGTGGACATCTAGAGTGTTTGCACGCTGCTAAAAACGTGGGGCTTCTCCCTGCAGGCGTCTAGGTTCTTCTGTACACGGGACACAGGACCTCAAGCAGGACTAAAGCGTGGGTACACTCCCAGACTCACTCCCGAACTCTAGCAGCCACAAGTTCCGGCTGCTAGGGGGCGGAACCCGGCCACGCCTTCTCGTGTGAGGTCCTGAGCCCCTACCATCACGGGTCTCTCCCAGGCCAGCCCCCTTCCGCTTTATTAGGCCTTTTGCGCTCTGTGAACCAATCGCTTTTCGGTGCGACTGAGGTCTCGCTCTGAGGCCCCGCCCACATCTAATTGCAGTTTAATTCCGGATGCTCACGCCTTCAGGACGGGGAACAACATTTAGGTCTGCTGGCCAATCCAAGCGGTCCGTTTTCCAAGTGTCAGCCCGGCCACCCCCTCAGCCACGCCCCGTACACTCGGTACCAAGTGTATACCTCGGACCTGGCGCAGGCCCAGCGCAACAGCCGCTTCCGGGCCACAGGGAGGAGTTGCAGGCGGGCGCCCAGCCTCGGGTGGAGGCGGGGCAGGTCCGATCGCACGCCACTGCGGCCCAATCCCGCCCCCCGGCCCCTCCCCCAGCCCGGGTTCAGGAGCGGGGCCCGAGTCTGCACCAACTTTCACTGGCCCATCCCTTCCTTGGCTCGCGTCGCCCCGGCTTCCACGTGTGTACCCGTACTTGGCGGCCGAAGCAAGCGGTACAGCTGGGCAGCTAGGAGCAGCAGCGGCAACCAGTGGGATCGAAGGTGGGATGGGACAAGGCGGCTGGAACCCCGCCCCCAGACCTTGATCAGGGGTCAGGCCCTGCCCCATTACTACCAGGCTTCGGAGCCAGGAGCCCTGAAACCAAGTATCTGGGGACGGGCGCTAGCTACATCCAGCTCTAGAAACCAGGCATGGGGCTTGGAACTCAGAAATTTCGAGTTGGAGCTGGAGCTCAGGTGAGTCATAGAAACTCGGCTCCTCGGCCTCCTCTACCCGCTTCAGCCACAAGACCCCTGAGAAACAAGGTGTGGGCTGATTCAGAGTGCCTCCCTCTCTAATCTGAACTCCTAAATAAAAGGCAATGCCACACCAAGTCGGGAGAGGGAGCGGTGGGCGGGTGACTGGGAGATTGGCATTGACATATATACACTATTGTTTTGGGGTTTTGTTCAGTTGCTCAGGCGTGTCTAACTCTTTGCACCCCATGGACTGCAGCACGCCAGGCTTCCCTGTCATTATTGTTACACTATTGTTACTGTGTATAAAATAAGAGAACCTACTGCATAGCTCAGGAAACCCTATTCTTTGCTCTGTGGTGACCTTAAATGGGAAGGAAATCCAAAACAGAGGGGATAAATGTATACATAGAGCTGATTCACTTTGCTGTGCAGTAGAACATTGTGCCTGGAAAATCCCATGGACCGAGGAACCTGGTGCGCTGCAGTCCATGGGATTGCTAAGAGTCAGACACGACTGAGCGATTTCACTTTCACTTTTCACTTTCATGCATTGGAGAAGGAAATGGCAACCCACTCCAGTGTTCTTGCCTGGAGAGTCCCAGGGACAGGGGAGCCTCGTGGGCTGCCTTCTATGGGGTCGCACAGAGTCAGACACGACTAAAGCGACTTAGCACAGCAGCAGCAGAACATTGTAAAGCAACTATATTCTAATAAAAATTAATTTAAAAAAATAAATAGGGACTTCCCTTGATCCAGTGGTTAAGAATCTGCCTGCCAATGTAGGAAACAGGGGTTCGATCCCTGGTCTGGGAAGATCCCACATGCTTCGGGGCAACTAAGCCCCAGCACCCTGGAGCCTGTGCTCCACAACAAGAGAAGTCCCAGATAGGAGAAGCCGGTGCACCACAAGTAGAGAGTAGACCCTGCTCACCGCAACTAGAGAAAGCCTAAGAGCAGCAACAAAGACCCAGCACAGTCAAAAATAAGTAAATTGAATAAATGAATACAAGAAAAGGCAATGCTTTTTTCTGAGCACAAGGCCTGGCCTGTTGAACCCTCTGCCTGGCAATCTCTTCACTGATTCTTCCTATAACCAGCCATTGGACTCCTCGCTTCCCACTGGACTCAAGTATGGCCACCTCTGAGACAGGCCCTTCCTTGTCCACTGTATCCAAAGGAACAGACTCAGTTCCTTTTTCACAGTGCCTCTTCTTGGCCTCAGGAATGCCCATAGATGCCACGCACACATCTCTCTGTGTCCCAGCCTGGCCTGGCTCAGCCTCACTGTTTTGGGCTTAGGTCCTCACAATGCTCTTTCCCCAGGGACAGTACTGAGCCACATGTGGGTGTCATCTCTTCCAGGCCCCACCCATTCTCATGGAAGAGTAGAAGGGCGCTGCCAGCCTGGCATGGTCACCTGAAACAGTCTGATTTGAGTCTGTCTGCCTGGGTGTGTCCCCAGGGAAGGCTGGATACCTGAAGGCCCTGGACCAGAGTTTTCAAGAACACGCGTGCACAGGGGAATCTCCAAGCTTTTTTTTTTTAATTTCTTACAAAACCACATGTCTCTGCCAAACAGGACACTGCAGGCCTTCCCCCAGGCACTGTGACCCAGAGGTGAGGCCCCCATGGATGAGTGGCTGCCGACCCCAGAAGAACTGTCTGCCTCTCTGCACAAGGCCACTGTGAGGAAGGTCTGGCTGGAGGCTCTGTCCGGCCCACCCCCAGCTGCTGGGAGAGAAGGCAGACCCTGGGTTCCTGGTGCTCTTAGTGTCTGCAAGGGAAGGTGGCAGAAGAGGGTCTGAGAGGAGGAGAAAAGGCTGGGGTCGGGTATGGGGCAGGCCAGGGGGCAGGCCCATGGTTATCTCACCAAGAATATGCGGCGCTGTCAAACCAACGTGGAGATGACAATGATGACCACCAGGATGAGGACAGCGATGAACACACAGATGGCAATAAAGACTTTCTTCTGTGAGAGAGGAAGCGGCGTTGGGGGGTGGGTGTCAGGGAAACTCAGGAGTGGAGGGAGGG
>SJXQ01001831.1:85182-103711 GCA_006408695.1 Aepyceros melampus | reverse complement strand
TCAGACACCATTCCAGCATTTGCTGTGAAGGAAAAGGCCAGGCTCAGAGCCGGTTGGGTCAGCTGACCCTGTGTGCCGGGCACCACAACTCACTGATCTTCAGCTGCCTCCGAATCCGCTCCACATTCTTCTCCCGGTATTCAGACTGCATTAAGTTGCACTTGTTGATGAGCTCCACGAATTGCTGGGACAGGACCCCGTGCTAAGGAGGGAGAAGAGAAGCTGGGGACCCCTGGGAGGATCCCTGCCTGGTCTGGGCCTCAGGAGCCCCTTGGGTACAATAAGCAAAGAGCATGAGCTCAGAGGTGCCTATGGCCTTGACCTTGAAAGGCTCCCCTGGTCTCTCAAAGTAAAAGCCAAAGCCCTTCCCAGGGCCTACAAGGCCTATAGGACCTGCCCCTTCCCACATTCCCTCTCTCATTTTACGTCCCCATGCTGTCTCCCTCACTCCTTCCCTCCAGTCACAGTAGGCTCCTGACTCCCCCCGATCAGAACACAGCCCTACGTCAGGCCTCTGCAGTTGCCATTTCTTCAGCCCAGAATGCTCAGGCCCCACGAAGCCTGGAAGTCTTTGTTCCAATGTCACCTTCGGAAGTTTCCTCTACCTTGTTGGAACCTGCCTTCTCCCGCTGTTCTCAACCCTTCTTCTCTTTTCCCTTAATACTTCTATGTTCTACAATAATTGATTTATTATGGTGACTCTCTCTCCCCACTGGAATGAAATCTCTATGAGGATAGAGATCATTTGTTGACAGCTGTTTCCTAAACAGCTGGAAAAGGGTCTGGCATACAGTAGGCCCTCAAAGAATATTAGTGGAATGCTTGATGAACACCAGCTTCCCTGCTTAGACTAAAGGTGTGCCAGGATTTTGCATTTCCCAGATTTTGCAGGCCCACCTGGGCACTCAGCCTCTCATACAATGACTACCACAAGCCCCCACCCCACCGGAAATGCCTTCCCTGCTTGTCCGTTTTTCTGATGTCTAAAATCTGCTCATTCCTTGGAGTTCCTTTCTCCAGGACACATCTGCTGTCCTGGGTTCATTTGCATCCTTTCAAGATGCCCAAATTGCAGGGGGTGCAGTTCTTGAGGCATTAGCCTACTGTGTTCCCCCCTTTGTCTGGCAAAGTAATAAAACTACTCTTTCCTTCTCTTCCATTAAAAAAAAATATCCCCAAATTGTTCAATCTTCAATCTGGGGTCTTTGCTGAGTTCTGGGCCCACTTACTCCAACTCTGACCTCCAAGAACTCCAAACCATGCCTCTCTGGGCACCCAGAGGACACTGCTCAGACCATTTCAAATCTCCTTATTTAGATGATGATTCAGTGACCTTCCCCACACACACACACCAGGGAAGTTCCTCTTCCTGACTTCTTGAATTCTGTCCTTGGGGCAGAGGATGTCCCCATCACATGGGTAGGGAACCACCCAGTCACTTGACTGCACCCTCTTTTTCCCTGGGCAGAGCCATTAACTACCAAGTCCTACCTGAGTAATGTCTTTGTCATCTATGCAAGCTTAACTCCCCATCTTGGCTTCTAGAAAGTATATCTCATACAGCCAAGCCCAGATCATTCTGGGGTCTCAGCAACTTCTCACTGAATGGAGGAGAAGAAGGCAAGGTGTTATAATGGCTTGGAAGTCAGGAGACCCAGGTTCTTGACCTTGGGGTAAATCCTTTTTTATCTCTGAGCCTCAGTTTCCTCATTTGGAAAATCATCAGGTTGGATTTAATAATCTCTAAGAGCCCTGCCTTCTTACATCTGCCATCTAATGATCTATTGAACACTTGCTGAAATGTCCTACTTCTGGGAATAATGAACCCACCTGGGTTTTTCTCATTCTTGTGTTGACGGAGTTATAATTCTCATCAGCTTCCTCCTTCTGGGGCTCTATGGCTGTGGAAAGACACAAAAGTATTGGTAGAGGAGGGGGTTTGACCTCTGGCTTCAGAAATTCATTTGGAGACTGGGACCCAGCCACCCAGCCATACAACAGAGAGAGATACAATATCTCCATAGGGCTTTTTTTTTTTTTAATAAAATTCATCATAAAATGACTACTTCTGAGCCTCTGACAGGCAAAAGTATATTTTTCTTTGCAATAAATACATCAGAGAATTCCCACATGTTTGGAGAAGGTTCCTAACAAAACCCACATCTTCCCACCCAAAGAATACACACCGGGCAGCAAGAATTATAGGAGTACAGATGATCCTTGCACAACTGTGTGGGTCCACTTATACCTGAATTTTTAGAAAATAAATGCATACTACAGTAGTACACAATCCACGGTTGCATGAATCCACCCTTGCAGAACCTGGGATGTGGACGGCAGACTATACAGTTATATGTAGATAATGACCTGAAGGTGGGGGCAGCAACACTAACCTCTGCCTTGGACAAAGATCAAATGTAAATGGTTTCATTGTAAATAAGGGAACCTGAGAGGCAGGCATATGCTGCGGAAAGAACTTTGGACTGGAAGCCAGGAGATGGAGATTCTAGACGTTGGCCTGCTGTGTGACCTGGATATATATCACTGGCCTCTCTGGACCACACACTCCCCAGAAATACCAGGAGTTGGGCAAGATCAGAGAAAGTATCTGGCTGAGGTCCTAGGAGCTCACCCTTCAGCTGCGCGCGGATGTCGCTCCCTAGCTGTTTGATCTCGTCGCGCAGGTTCTGCAGGTCCTGCTTCATGCCTAAACAAGAGAAAACCATGATGCCCAAATAGCAACCTCTACCTCAACAAATCTCCCTGGCCACCACCTGTGTGGAACTACAACCCCCACAAGCCCTCCGGTTGAGCATGCGTTCTGCATCCGGGATTTCACTCACTCTCCTCGGGAAGGGGCGTGGCCAGGATGGTGACCTGCTGCTTCTCCAACTCTCGGACTTTATTCTCTAGCTTGACGATAGTCTGCCGAATTGTCCGAACCTGGGGACGATGACCGAGAGGGCTGAGGGAGATGTGGGGGGTGCTCCAGGCTGCTCTGCTCCTCGGGCCCTCCAGCCCCCTCGTGAATCCAGGCTGAGACTTCAGCCTCTTACCTTCTGGAAGAACTCTTCGTCCGGGCTCCCCAGCCGTGCAGTACCCGGGTGTACCACCAGCGCGACTCGCTCCTTGTCTTCATCGTCCGAGCTGTCATCCCCCTGCCAGGGCCGGGGTCACTGGCATCACTTCCTTGCTACTGCTCTCCCCCAGTAGAACTCACGGGCTTCCGGGACTTTCCTTCCTAGCCCACAGTCATCCCTCCCGGCCCCGAGGACGAGGAGTCCTGCATTCCAGCAGACCCCATCCCGTCCACCCGTCCCCAACCCTGCTACACCAAATGCTCACCTGCCTCAGCTCGTGGGTCCTGTCCCGCATGGCGGCCCGAGATCCCTCTCGCCGGCGCCGGAGCCCGGCGGGCCTCAAGATTCTAAGTTTGGAACTCCCGTACCCAACTCACACTCTGACACTCCCCTCCGCCCTCACCCTGCAGACCCCAAACCCTCCCCCAAGAGTCGCTAAAGGCTCTGTCCCTGGCACCATTCACAGTTTCAAAGGGAAGGAGCCGACTTCGGGGACCCCCAAGATTCCACAGGTTGGAATTCCCTTTTCTTTCCCCCCCGCCTCTCCTGTAGCCTCGGCCCCGCCCCCTCTGGAAAGACTAGAGCATGCGCACCGGATCGCGTCCCTTCCCCACCCCAGGGAAAGGCCGAGGTCGGAAGCCTCAGTGCCCCGAACGGAAGCGAAATTGCCACGACGTGAGAACCCGCCCTCTTTGCCGGAACTATCGCATCTTCCAGCGGAAATCTAGTTGCCAAAAGGGGTGGGAATGCGTCATTGGTACGTGATCTGTGAGGCCCCCTCATCTGGCGTCACCCCATAGTGCAAACCCCCCCGCGCGCCTCATGTGACCGTCCTGGTCCCAACCTCTCAGACCACAGTCGAACGTGACGCTTCGACTGTCACATGTCTCGGCCCTGTCAACACCATCTCTGGAACACCTATCTCCCCATGACGTCCTCGGCACCCCGCGCCCGAGTTACCTCTCTTCAGAACCCCCGCAAGGCGGGGAGGGGGCGCTGACTACCCCTCAGAGACAGTGGGTGGTAGGACCCAGGCTGAATCCAGCTTCCTTTCTTTTGGGTCCGCGAGTGTGGGCAGACTGACGACTTAGAATTTGGAGCTGTCAACATCATGAGACCTTGAAATTCAGAAAAGAATAAGATCCAGCGTCAGAGAATTGCAAGGTTTTGTAGGCAGAGCATCTGGGGGTGGGAAGTGACCTCACCCAAGGCGGAACTCTCTTCTCCCGCATACTCCTGGCACAGTTTCTGACAGGTGGGCGGCTGGCTGGCACCCGGCTTGAACACTGCAGTCCCGCTGCACTCACCACCTTCGAGCAGGGCATTTCAGGGCAGCTCGGGCTAAGAAAAAAGTCTGTTACATTGAGCAGCATGTAACTTAGTCAACCCCCTCCCCAGACCTCCACCTTGCACTGGGGGTCTACCCTCTAGAACCCACAAAAATATTCCATATCGTCGTGGCCTGTGAGTTACTAAAGTGAGGGCATGATTGTGGACAGAGGAGCCTGGAGGGTTACAGTCCATGGGGTCACAAACAGTCAGACACGACTGAGTGACTCACACAACAGACTGTAGCCCACCAGGCTCCTCTGTCCATACAATTTTCCAGGCAAGAATACCAAAGCGGGTTGCCATTTCCTCCTCCAGGGGATCTTCCCAACCCAGAAATCGAACCAGCATCTCTTGTGTCTCCTTCATTGGCAGACAGATTCTTTACCACTGAACCAACTGGGAAACCCAGCACATGTTAGGCCCTCAGTAAATATTTGTTGATAGAGTCTTAGCCTCTTATATAACTGAAGATGAAGCTTATGGTTCCCTGGTCTTCTCTTTTATGCTTCAGGCTGTTGGTGACACTTCCCTAACCCTAACCCTGTAGACATTCATTCATTCAGTGGATATCTATTGTATGGGCCAGACACTGTTTTAGGGCCAGAGACATATCAGGGCAGACAAGAATGGCTTGCTCTTTTGGAACCCACGTTTTATAGAAGGATGCCCCAAAGTCACTGAGTGAGTCTCAGAATAGCCGAGAGGAATATTAGTTCTCCTGGATCCCAGGATGTCAACAGCCCAGGTGTCTCTGCCAGGGATTCCATGCTGCTACTCCTCCAGGGTCTTTCTTCCTCTTTTCATCTCCTGAGCCCCACCGTGCACCAGATCCTAGCCAACCCCTGCCCATCTCTCATGTCTTCACTTGGATCTAACATACCATGTATTTTGCTAATTTGTGTTATCTATTGTCTGCCTCTACCCCTCCTCTCCACCCTACTAGAATGTAAACTCCAAAAGGACAGGGATTTTCACCTTAATTATTCACTACCATGTCCCCAGCACCTGCAACATTGCCTGGCACATAGTAGCTGATTAATAAATACTCATGAAGGAACAAATTTTTTTTTAACCACACCATGCAGCTTGAGGTATCTTAGTTCCTCAACGAGGGATGGAACCCAGATCCTTGGCAGTGAAGCATGGAGTCCTGACCGCTGGACTGCCAGGGAATTCCCAATTTCTTTTGTTTTTTAAATTAATTTATTTGACTGCATTGGGTCTTAGTTGCAGCACTCAGGATCTTCTGTTTCCAGAGGATCTTCTGTTGTGGTGCATGGACTCTCTGGCTGTAGCATTTGCCCTTCTCTTCTGGTTATTCGGAGGGCTCCAGAGTTTGCAGGCTCAGGAGTTGCCCCATGTGGGCTTAGTTGCCCCACAGCAGGTGGGTTATTATGTCCCCAGTCAGGGTTCGAACCTGTGTCCCCTGCATGGGAGAGTGGATTCTTAACCACTCGATCACCAGGGAAGTCTGCCCAATTTCTTTTTAATTGACATTTACTTAGCATTTACTGTGTGCCAAGCGCCGATATAAGTACTTAATAAAAATTTACTCATTTCATCCTTATGTACATTCTGTGAGATTGGTACAATATTACTGTCCTCATTTTACAGAGGAAGAGGCTAAGACACAGAGGCAGTAAGTAACTTGCCCAAAGTTACACACTAGCAAATATGAGAGCCAGGATTTGGAACCAGAGAGGAAGCTCCAGACTCTATGCTCTTAACCAGTACACTATGATCCAAGAAAAACACCAGCCAGGAGTGACTCCCTGTGTTCCACCCACCTTTGGGGGACTTGCCGCCACCTATTAATGCTCTACTTTGGATCATCTGGTGGGGAGGTGGGGGCCAGCGGCAAGACGAGTCTCTTCCCTTTCCCTGTCATAGGGTCTCTCTTCTACATCTGTTGGGTGGGAACAGACTGCTGGGGAGGTTGTTGATCCTCCTCTCATTCTCTATTTGCTGTCTTCCTAAGAGCCAAGGGCTTTCCTGGTGGCTCAGACAGTAAAGAATCTGCCTGCAATGCAGAAGACCTGGGTTCGATCCCTGGATTGGGAAGATCCCCTGGAGAAGGATATGGCTACCCAGTTCAGTGTTCTTGCTGGGAATATTCCATGGACAGAGGAGCCTGGCGGGCTACAGTCCATGGGGTTGCAAAAAGCTGGACATAACTAAAAGACTAAGCACACATACACACCGAGAACCAAAGATATCCACGCATGGGCCACACAGGGCTTCTGTGCGCCCTCAAATTTCTCTGAGGCTGGTTTTGTCCAAAAACCCAAGGGCTACAGCGATGAAGCCCCCACCACTCTCTCCTCATGATGTGTCTTGAGCCTGACCTTAATCACGCCCTAGAGCGCCACCTGGGAACCTCTTGTCTCCCATGGCTTTAATCGACATCCATATTTGACTCCCAAATCCATATCTCCAGCCCCTAACTTTCTCCGAAGCTCTAGACCTCTGAATCCACTTGCCTTCTGGACATCCCCTCCTGGCTTCCATGACTGTCTTAAACTCACCATGTTCCAAACACCACACATCGTCTCCCCTGAGAATCTCCTAAATTAACTTCTTGTTCCTGTTTCCTTTCTGTGTGGATGACACCAGGTCACCTGTGCCATAACCTTGGCCTGGAACTTCATTCTGAAGGTGATGCATCACACAGCTGGTTAGGATAACCCCCATAAAAACACTAGAAAAAAAATGGACAAAATTCTTTATAACTCAGAGTGAGGAAGGTCTTTCTAACTACAACTCAAAATTTAGAGACTACACTCAATAGTTTATAATAACCTATAAGGAAAGAGAATCTGGAAAAAACAGACATATATATATAATTGAATCACTTTGTTGTACAGCTGAAACTAACACAATATTGTAAATCAAACTTCAATTAAAAAATAAAAGCACATTAGAGAATGAAAGTGAAAGTCGCTCAGTCATGTCCAACTCTTTTTGACCCCATGGACTACACAGTCCATGGAATTCTGCAGGCCAGGATACTGGAGTGGGTAGCCTTTCCCTTCTTCAGGGGATCTTCCCAACCCAGGGATCGAACCCAGGTCTCCCACATTGCAGGCAGATTCTTTACCAGCTGAGCCACAATGGATATAAAAAATTCCGAAAATGTAAAATAGAAGATTAATATATTTGTCTACATGAAAAAGTTTTACATGGCAAAAAAAATGAAAGCACAATCAAAAGACAAATTGGGAAAATAATATTTGCAATTCTTATCATACACAAAGGGCTAATCTCCCTGCTATTTAAAGAGTTCTATGTAGTGATAACGAGAAGGCAACGGCACCCCACTCCAGTACTCTTGCCTGAAAATTTCCATGGACGGAGGAGCCTGGTAGGCTGCAGTCCCTGGGGTTGCTAGGAGTCAGACACGACTGAGCGATTTCACTTTCACTTTTCACTTTCATGCATTGGAGAAGGAAATGGTAACCCACTCCAGTGTTCTTGCCTGGAAAATCCCAGGGACGAGGGAGCCTAGTGGGCTGCCTTCTATGGGGTCGCACACAGTCGGACACGACTGAAGCGACTTAGCAGCAGCAGCATGTAGTGATAAGAAAGACCAACAGTTCAATAAAAAAAAAAAAATGGCCAGAGAACATGACAGATCACAAAAAAAGACAATAAAGACTTAAATATGCAGATGTTCATTTTTGCATGTAAGAGAAGTGAAAATTAACATAATACTGAGATATAGTGCATTAGCAACATTTTTCTTTTCTTTTTTGGCTGGAATGCCAAAGTTTGTGGGATCCCAGTTCCCTAACCAGGAGTGGAAACCATGCCCCCTGCAGAGGAAGCACAGAGTCTTAACCACTGGACCGCCAGGGAAGTCTAACAAAATTCATGTTTGGCCACCCAGTCTTTTGGCAAAACTGTGGGGAGACAGAGACTTTCACTTGTTGATGGGGCCTGCAAAATGATGCAACCTAGACCATATGTGTCAAAATTCTGAGTGCATATACTGTTTCTTTTCTTTAATATGTGTTTATTTGACTGTGGTGGGTCTTCACTGGGACATGCAAAATCTTTTATTCGTGTCATGTGGGATGTAATTCCCTGACCAAGGATCAAACCTGGGCCCCCTGCATTGAGAGTGCAGAGTCTTAGCCACTGGACCACCGGGAAGTCCTCATATACTGTTTCTGAATTCCGAATGCATGTGTTGTTTCTCCAGATTCTAAAGACAGCTGGATGGTTTTTCTGCTGGTCTCATCTTAGATTTTTCAAGTAGCAACAATCAACTTGTACCTTGGCTGGAGTTAGGTGGCCCATGATGACCTTTCTCACATTTACTGTCTGGGACCTAAGCTCTGATGGTCCAGTTGACCAACACGGCTGAACCACACACTCTCTCTGTGTATGGTATTTCAGCCTGGGTTTCTTCAGAGCATAGTGGCCCCAGAGTTCCTAGAGGGTGCAAGGAGAAGCTGCAAGGTCTCTTGAGGCCCTGCTCAGAAGTTACACACTACTGGCACCATATTCTATTAGTCAAAGCAAGTTTTAAGTCCATAAGGGCTGCAAAGGGTGAGGAAATGGAATTTGAAGTCACCAGATCTGCATATGTGTGAAATGACACACACATACATCAATACTATTCATTGGGTATTGTTTGCAATACATCAAAAACTTGTCCATTAGTGGGTATGCAGCAGTCCATGGGGTTGCTAAGAGTCAGACAGGACTGAGCGACTTCACTTTCACTTTTCACTTTCATGCATTGGAGAAGGAAATGGCAACCCACTCCAGTGTTCTTGCCAGGAGAACCCCAGGGACGGGGGAGCCTGGTGGGCTGCCGTCTATGGGGTCGCACAGAGTCGGACACGACTGAACCAACTTAGCAGCAGCAGCAGCAGCAGCCATCAAAAAGAATGAAGGCGTACATTATGTATAAATGTGAAAATGTTTCAAAACATGTTTTTAGTTAAAATGTTAGAATGAATGTATCATGCTACTATTGTATAAGAGAAAAAGTATATGTGTGAGTGTGTGTGTGTGTGCGCGCGCGCGTGCGTACGTGTGCCTGTAGGTATTTTTCCTGTAACCTCATAAAGAAATCTTGGAATGCTGCATAAACCAAAAAAGGTGGCTCCTATGGGTGGTGAGTACAGTTGTTAGAGTAAGAATTTCTACAGTAAAACTTTAATATAATTTAGATTTTTGAACCATGTGAAAGTATCATTTATTTTAAATAATTATATCAAAGAAAAAATGGTAAAGGGGTACCTGTGAGTAATTTTAAGCAAAAGAATATGTCTTATTAGTTTGGGCTGCTCTAACAAAGTACCATGTAGTCGGTGGCTTAAACAATAGATATTCTCACAGCTGTGGAGGCTGGAAAGTCCACGGTCAAGGTGCCAGTAGGTTCATTCCTTGGTAAGGGCTCACTTCCTGGCTTGTGCTCACTGTGTCTTCACATGGCAGAAACAGAAAGTTCTGCTGTCTCTTCCTTTGCTTATAAGGTCACTAATCCTATTAGAGGCTCCAACTCATGACCTGATCTAAATCTGCTTACCTCCCAAAGGCTACCTCCTGCTACCATTACATTAGGAATTAGGGCTTCAACATATTAATTTGGGGAGTGGGGGGACACAGACATCCCACCCACAATAGAATACCATGATCAAACTTTCATTTTATGGAGATATCCTCTGGTGGCAAGGTGTAAGGCTATCATAGACGACTGTACCAGTACACACTACCCAAGGTACCCCACGAAAGGGCTAGCAACATGCAGACACCATGTATTCCATATTTGAATATTTATTACAAAAATTATCTGATAGAAGGAGATAGTGTTGTGGGGAAGGGACACCTTTTTCTAACTGCACAAGGGTGCAGTAAGTGTTGACTATTGCCCTCCCTGTGTGAAGGTTGATTGGGAGATCAGTTATGAGTCAGGCCCCAAATAGTGAGGCCTACACTGAAGCCTGGAGAAAGGGATGGAACATTTACTAAAGAGACAGAATCCAGAGGGACTGCCCTGGTGGTCCAGTGGCCAAGACTCGAGGCTCCCAATGCAGCAGAGCTGGGTTTGATCCCTGGTCAGGAAACTAGGTCTCACGTGCTGCAACTAGCCAAATAAATAAATAAAAACAAATATTTAAAAAAGAGAGAGACAGAATCCATCAGATTTGAAGGGAAAGTGAGATAGGAGGAGGGTCCTACATCACTCCTGAGTTTCTGGCTCTGGCTGAATGTGGAGGCAAGTTGGAGGGAATAAGAGAAATACCTTAAAATAAACTGCCATTATAAATCATAGCAACAAACTGTTAGGAAATGTAAAAACATCATTTGCAGAAATATATGATGCCAAAAAATAATCTTTTAAAAATATGTTATGGCCTTGGAACTTCCCTGATGGTCCAGTGGTTTAAAAATTTGTCTTTAACAGAGGATGTGGGTTCGATCCCTGGTCTTGGAGCTCAGAGCCCACATGCCTCGAAGCAAAAACCAAAACATGAAATAGAAGCAATATTGTAACAAATTCAATAAAGACTTTAAAAATGGTCCTCATCAAAAAAATCTTTTAAAAAAGAATATATTAAGGGCCTTTACAAGAGAAAAATTTTAACTTTATTTGAAAGACTTTGAAGAAGTCCTAAACTAATGGCTAAATATACCATGTACCAGGATAGGAGGAGACTCGATATTGTAATGCCATCAGTTCTCCCGAAAGACATCTACAAAGTCAGTACCATGCTCTAGTCTCTACGGCATGACGTTCACTCTGGTTTTGATGGAGAGGAGGGCTAGAAAGAGACCCCTGGGAGGCATTTACCAGTTGATTAGAAGAATGTTTCAATACTCCACAATTTCTGCCTGGTTTGAATCTCTGCTCCTGTCTCGACTAAGTTACTTAAACTTTTTGCTTCAGTTTCCTTATTTGTAGAAACAATATTAACAATACCTCCAGATGGTTATCGTGAAGATTAAATGAACTAACACAAATGAAACACTTAAACAGGGACTTTCCTGGTGGTGCAGTGGGTAACACCCCACACTTCCAATGCAGGGGCACGAGTGTGATCCTTGGTCAAGGATGCACAGTGCAACCAAAGATTTCAAAACAAAACTGCTTAAACTTAGCTTGACACACGATAAGGACTCTGTAAGTGATTAACATTATATTCACTTTCAGATTCAGGATGATTTGAACAGGTAGTGTAAAAAGCATGTAGAGGGATGTGGACCAAATTCCAGAGGCCTAATGAACATAAGGGCTTCCCCGGTGGCTCAGCAGTAAAGAATCCGCCTGCAATGCAGGAGGTGCAGGAGACGGAGGTTTGATCCCTGGGTCGGGAAGTTCTCCCAGAGTACAGCATGGCAGCCCACTCCAGTGTTCTTGCCTGGAGAATCCCAGGACAGAGGAGCCTGGTGGGCTACAGTCCATAGGGTCGCAAAGAGTCAGACACAACTGAAGTGACCGCACGCAGGCAATGAATATAACCTGAGAGCTGGATCTGAAGGGGTGGAGGAGCAGGGAGGGGCACACAGCAGAATAACAGTGCTCTTCCACATCTGCTTGAGTTGAAATCTTTCAAAGTTACAAATGGCTTCCATGCTCATTTTCTCAGTAAATCCTCACGTTGTACCTAAAGGGTGAGGATTGGAGCCCATTCTACAGATCTGGAAAACAGGCCTTAGAGAAATTAGGTAACCAGCTCCATGTGGACAGGTTGATGTTTGTTTTGCCCTCCTGTGTCTTTAGCCACAGAGCACAGTCCTGGCACAAACAGCAGTGGAAATGAAAGTCACTTGGTCATGTCCAACTCTTTTCGACCCCATGGACTATATAGTCCATGAAATTCTCCAGGCCAGAATACTGGAGTGGGTAGCTGTTCCCTTCTCCAGGGTATCTTCCCAACTCAGGGATTGAACCCAGTTCTCCCACATTGCAGGTGGATTCTTTACCAGCTGTGCCACAGGGAAGCCCAAGAATACTGGAGTGGGTAGCCTATCCCTTCTCCAGTGGATCTTCCCTATCCAGGAATCGAACTGGGGTCTCCTGCATTGCAGGCAGATTCTTTACCAACTGAGCTATCAGGGAAGTTCTTGGCACAAACAGCAGGGTCTCAATAAATACTGGTTAAGGTATGAATAGGTCAAATGGGTATTTCTTCTTTCCGTTTCTGAGCAAGCAAGTGCGTTATGTCCTATGCCAGGTACCATGGGGAGGCAGAGATTAATCAGATGGAGTCCTTCAATATGAGGTACCTGAGTCCAGTGGGCTGATAAGTCTCTGAGTCTCCCTTGAAGGACAGATGCTCTGGGAAGTAACTCAGGCCCATGGCAAAAATAAACCTTTGTTGTATTATATCATTTAGATTTGGGAGATGTTTGTTGTGTAGCATAACCTAGCCTTAACCTTGCTTATCTGATTTCCATAGTTCCCAAACTTCACTGAAAATAAGAATCGCCAGAGGTCCGTGCTAAAAACCCAGATCTACTGACTCAGAATTTCCGAGGAAGAGACCCAGTCATCTGTATATGTAACAAGCTGCTCTCCAGCTTCAGGAGTGTCAAGAAAGACTCCTGCAGCTAAACTTGAAAGGAAAAGTAGGAATTAGAACTGGGGATGGGAAAGGGAAGGGTATTCCAAGAGTCAGGAATAACATGAAGAAAGGCATAGAGATGGGTAGACATGCGGACTACCTTGGGACTGGAATCAGGTACATGGGAGATGCTAAAGTGGAAAGTAAGGTGCGGAAGTCTGGATTTTATCTCATCAGCAACGGGGAACAGGGGAGGTTTTCAGAGCAGGGGCTGACCTGGTGACACTGATGCTCTAGAAAGGCCACTTAGGCAGAGAGGCTGGTGTGTGGTCCAGGCAACCCACCTCACAGGGGAATTGAGTAGACTTTAAGTGATCGTGGATATGTTGAGGTCACAATCACTGACACATGGAGACTATCGTTGCCATCACATTGTGTGTGCCTGTGTCCATCCTTAGAGCCGCAGCCAGGTTTGGGTTGTGCATCTTTCATGCATTCACTCATTTAATCAACATTTAGTTTCTTTTTAAAACTTTTGACTGCACCACACAGCATGTGAGATCTTAGTTCTCTGACCAGGGATCAAACCTGCATTTTACACCCGCTGCATTGTAAGTGCAGAGTCTTAACCACTGGACTGCCAAGAAAGTCCCTGATGGGTTTTTTTTTTCATTTAATGAATATTTATTGAGCACCTACTATGTGCCAGGTGCCATAGTGTCATTAGAGAACCAGCAATGGACAAAACAAGCAAAAATCACTGTCTTGAAGAACTAAATAGGTATTTTTCCAACAAGGATACATAAATGGCCAACAGATACATGAAAAGGTGCTTAGTGCTGCTAATCATAAGGGAAATGTAAATCAAAACCATCATGAGAAATCATCTCACACCACTCAGAACGGCTATCTCAATAAAAACACAAATGACAGCTGTTGGTGAGGATGCAGAGAAAAGGGAATCCTCATACACCATTGATAAGAATGTAAATTGTTGCAGCCACTAAGAAAACATTATGGAGGTTTCTCAAAAAACTAAAAATAGAACTACGTTATGACCCAGCAATTCCACTCCCTGGTATATAGCTAAAAAAAAAAAAAAAAACCTAATTCAAAAATATATATGCACCCTAATGTTAATAGCAGCATTTTTACAGTTATATTACACTTATAGTTATATAGAAGCAACTTTAGTGCACTTCAACAGATGAACAAATAAAGAAGGTGTGGTGTGTGCACACACACACACAGTGGAATATTACTCAGTCATGAAAAGAAAAATTGTCATCTGCAACAATATGGATGGATTTGGAGGGTATTAGGCTAAGTAAAATAAGTCTAACAAAGAAAGATAAATACTGTATGATATCACTTATGTGTAGAACCCAGAAAATACCACAAGCTAGTGAATATAACAAAAAAGTAGCAGAGAACAAACTAGTGGTTAATTGTGGGGAGAGGGTAGGAGAGAAGCAATATAGGGGAAGAGGATTGAAAGATACAAACGCCTATGCATAAAATGACAAAGCTATGAGCATATATTATATACCATAGGGTTTTATAATGTTTTATAATGACTAGAAAAGGAATATAACCTTTAAAAATTGTGAAACACTATAGTAAGGAAGCAACAGTTAGAACTGGACATGGAACAACAGACTGGTTCCAAATAGGAAAAGGAGTACGTCAAGGCTGTGTATTGTCACCCTGCTTATTTAACTTATATGCAGAGTACATCATGAGAAACGCTGGGCTGGAAGGAGCACAAGCTGGAATCAAGATTGCCAGGAGACATATCAATAACCTCAGATATGCAGATGACACCACCCTTATGGCAGAAAGTGAAGAGGAACTAAAAAGCCTCTTGATGAAAGTGAAAGAGGAGAGTGAAAAAGTTGGCTTAAAGCTCAACATTCAGAAAACGAAGATCATGGCATCTGGTCCCATCACTTCACGGGAAATAGATGGGGAAACAGTGGAAACGGTGTCAGACTTTATTTTGGGGGGCTCCAAAATCACTACAGATGGTGACTGCAGTGGTGACTGCATTAAAAGACGCTTGCTCCTTGGAAGAAAAGTTATGACCAACCTAGATAGCATATTGAAATGCAGAGACATTACTTTGCCAACGAAGGTCCGTCTAGTCAAGGCTATGGTTTTTCCTGTGGTCATGTATGGATGTGAGAGTTGGACTGTGAAGAAAGCTAAACGCCGAAGAATTGATGCTTTTGAACTGTGGTGTTGGAGAAGACTCTTGAGAGTCCCTTGGACTGCAAGGAGATCCAACCAGTCCATTCTGAAGGAGATCAGCCCTGGGATTTCTTTGGAAGGAATGATGCTGAAGCTGAAACTCCAGTACTTTGGCCACCTCATGCGAAGAGTTGACTCGCTGGAAAAGACTCTGATGCTGGGAGGGATTGGGGGCAAGAGGAGAAGGGGACGACCAAGGATGAGATGGCTGGATTGCATCACTGGCTCGATGGACGTGGGTCGAGTGAACTCCGGGAGTTGGTGATGGACAGGGAGGCCTGGCGTGCTGCGATTCATGGGGTCACAAAGAGTTGAACACGACTGAGCGACTGAACTGAACTGATAGTGTACACCTATAAGTTATACTGTATATCAATTATATTTCAATTTTTTAAAATCCTTGCTCATGGAACTTATTTCAATTGTCTTTATGCTGGGATAACAGTATGAGGGAATATGCTATTCATTCTTCTCTTCATTCAGATTTTTAGTGAACATGTATCTTGTGCCTCACCTCGTGTTGACTGCTGGGGAGAAGCAGAAATGAGTCAGGCCCAGGTTAGTCTAAGGTGGAAGCAGACTCGGCCCACACCTCGTGAGGCTGTCCGCCTGGATGGCTGGGAGAGGCTGGAACTAGGCCTTAAAGGATGAGAAGTCCGACTGTCAATGAAGGGACAAAACAGCATACCTGGCGGGGGAAGCCACACAGCCAGACTCCCAAGGTGTCTGGGGTCCTTGGTGTCATTAAGGCCGGGGGTCCATGCAGCAGGGAAAGAAGTAGTAAGAGAGATGAGATTGTGGGAATGGGGACCAAATGAGAGAGCAGCTACTGAGCATAATCCCGAAAGCTGTTGGGGGGGGGCTTTGTTGATGTTGGGGATTGATATTATCTGATTTATTAGGGGAGCACTAGCGTCTGAAGTGGGGAAGGCAACGGCACCCCATTCCAGTCCTCTTGCCTGGAAAATCCCATGGACAGAGGAGCCTGGTGGGCTACAGTCCATGCGGTAGCTAAGAGTCGAACACGACTGAGAGACTTCACTTTCACTTTTCACTTTCATGCATTGGAGAAGGAAATGGCAACCCGCTCCAGTGTTCTTGCCTGGAGAATCCCAGGGACGGGGGAGCCTGGTGGGCTGCCGTCTATGGGGTCACACAGAGTCGGACATGACTGAAGCGACTTAGCAGCAGCAGCAGCAGCAGCAGCATCTGAGGACGTGAAGGGAAAGGGTTGCAGGTGGGAAGAGCAGAAAGAAGGGTGTTCTTTTTTTGGTCACACTGCATGGGTTTACACTTCCCTGGTAGCTCAGCTGGTAAAGAAGTCACCTGCAATGTGGGAGACCTGGGTTCGATCCCTGGGTTGGGAAGATCCCCTGGAGAAGGGAAAGGCTTCCCTCTCCAGTATTCCGGCCTGGAGAATTCCATGGACTGCATAGTCCACGGGATCGCAAAGAGTCAGGCACGACTGAACATTTTCATGTTCACTTTGCACAGTTTACGGAATCTTAGTTCCCCAATGAGGGATTGAACCCTGGTCCCTGGCAGTGAAAGTGCTGAGTCCTAACTACTGGACCACCAGGCAAGTCCCCAAGAGGGAGCTGCTTTGATGGTCTGGATAAAAATCAATGAGTGCCTAGACTGACAAGGGTGGTGGGGATGGACGGAACCCAGGAGACAGCTCTAGATTTGACAGTGGAGGGAGGGGCTGGAATCTTGTGGTTTTACAGGAATGGGCTTTGTCATCAAAAGGTGCAGGCAAGGACTTCCTTGATGGTCCAGCGGTTTAAACTCTGCACTTCCAAAGCAGGGGATAGGGGTCCAATCCCTGCTTGGGGAGCTAAGATTCCGCATGCGGCATGTAGACAGAAAATAAAATTTTAAAATAAAAAAGTTGCAGCCAAGAGCCCCAGCCCTGCCCTTTGCTGTTATTTAAGCATTTCAAGCCTGCTTCCTGATGTGGACACTTGGGATAATGGCAGTAGCTGTTATGAGTCTGGGAGAATTATGGGGGCTCCTCAGCGGAGCACCAGGGACTTGGCAGATGCTTGGAACATGGCAGCATTCTTTGGATGGGGAGGGAGCCAAGAAGAGCTTTCTGTCTGCTTGGAGGGGCTGAGTGGACAGAGATGCCCTCTTTGATGGCGAGCACAGGAAGGGGCTCATTGGGAGAAGGGGAAGCCACCACAGTCTTGGTGGTCAGTGCCAAAGCCCTGGCCTCACTCACAATAGTTATGGATCCCCACATCTGAGATTGCAGTTTTGGTTTCTGTTCTTGGTGCTCACTCATGCTCAGGCACATAGTAGGTGCTGCCCTGAGGACCTGGCATGCAGGTATAGAGTGGATATTGTAGTCATGTCGGCATGGCTGAACCTGGGGAGGTGGGGGGTAAAGAAAGAAGAAACCCTGGGAGGAGGCCCAGGAAATCCTGCTGCAGAGAGGAGGCAGAAGAAGCTGGGGGTCTGGATGGAGGCTGGGAAACAACCTCCAGAGTTTGGAGGGGAATGCATGGAAGGCAAGAGGCAGGTGGGAGCCAAGGAGGGCAGGGTGTCAAGAAGAGAGGGGTCCTTGGGGTCATGCATCACTGAAAGATCATGGAGGATAAGGCCTTTCAAGCAATTGATGGATCTGGCATAGAGGAGGTCACTGGGGACCTTTGAAAAAGCAGGTTTGAGGCGTTTTGGTGGCCAAGGCCCCACTGCAGGGGTAGAGAAGTTGACGTGATGTTAAGCCGTGAAGATGGAGGGAGAGAGGAAAGGTGGTCATGAATGAACAGGATTGGGTTCTTGGACTCTTGAGGTTACCAGAAATCCCTTCCCAACAAGTAACAATTTTGTTTTGGAGCCACCTAAAGATAGGCCAGGTCTCCGGTGGTGGTGAGCTCCCTGTCCCTGGAGGTAGACAAGCAGAGCTCTGAGACCCACGCTGTCCAGGGACTCTCACACTTAGAGTGGGAAAGGTCGTGCAAAAAAGGAAAAACAAGCCTAATGTCCTTCTCAGCTAGGCTTGACTGATTCCTTGCATCACAAAAGCCACCTAGAGGGTCACTTTCGCTACTTCTAGTGTCCAGAAAGCTCCCCGCAGGGACACACACACAGAGGTGGTCCTGCCCAGACTCACAGGGATACTCCCAAACATAAAATATAAAATCTATCTGCATCTCTTGGTGTAAAGGGATCCACAGCACCGCCCCCCAGGCTGTTCCCTTGATTCATTCCCTGACCCCTTCTTTCTGCCATTCCAACCGCCACCCCCACCCCACACCAGCATCTCTGCGCCTCCAGCCGCATCTCCTGCCTCTCCGCATCTCTCCCTGCTTCTGTGGCTCTGCCCTTCCCCCCCCCCCCCCC
>SJXQ01001831.1:43221-54853 GCA_006408695.1 Aepyceros melampus | reverse complement strand
GCTCCTCGGTGGAACCTGGAGAGGGAAGCACAAAGAAGGGTGAGGGTCAGCTTCTCAGCCAATGTGATCAGATGGATATGATGATGGAAATTTGCTGGAGGCAAGCAACCAGCCAGCCTCCCCTGGGAATCCATGCCCCAGCTGCCCTCGCTCCTCACCTCCACCTTCCACACTGGCCTCTCCCTCCTGCCGTCTCCTCAGTGGGAGGGGTTCCCCTGATGGGATGCCATTTTGCATCTGCTCAGTCATACCTTCTGCAAATACTTCCTGAGCACTAACTATGGGAAAGCCTTTGTGTGGATCACACAAACTGGAAAATTCTTAAAGAGATGGGAATACCAGACCACCTGACTTGCCTCCTGAGAAATCTGTATGCAGGTCACGAAGCAACAGTTAGAACTGGACATGAAGTAACAGACTGGTTCCAAATCGAGAAAAGAGTACGTCAAGGCTGTATATTGTCACCCTGCTTATTTATCTTATATGCAGAGTACATCATGAGAAATGCTGGGCTGGAGGAAGCACAAGCTGGAATCAAGACAGCTGGGAGAAATATCAATCACCTCAGATATGCAGATGACACCACCTTCATAGCAGAAAGCGAAGAACTGAAGAGCCTCTTGATGAAAGTAAAAAAGGAGAGTGGAAAAGTTGGCTTAAAACTCAACATTCAGAAAACTAAGATCATGGCATCTGGTCCCATCACTTCATGGCAAATAGGTGGAGAAGCAATGGAAACAGTTACAGACTTTATTTTTGGGGGCTCCAAAATCACTGCAGATGGTGACTGCAGTGGTGACTGCATTAAAAGACGCTGCTCCTTGGAAGAAAAGTTATGACCAACCTAGATAGCATATTGAAAAGCAGAGACATTATTTTGCCAACAAAGGTCCGTCTTGTCAAAGCTATGGTTTTTCCACTGGTCATGTATGGATGTGAGAGTTGGGCTAGAAAGAAAGCTGAGCACTGAAGAATTGATGCTTTTGAACTGTGGTGTTGGAGAAGACTCTTGAGAGTCCCTTGGACTGCAAGGAGATGGAACCAGTCCATCCTAAAGAAAATCAGTCCTGAATATTCATTGGAAGGACTGATGCTGAAGCTGAAACTCCAATACTTTGGCCACCTAATGTGAAAAACCGACTCATTGGAAAAGACCCTGATGCTGGGAAAGATTGAAGGCGGGAGGAGAAGGGGACGATAGAGGATGAGACGGTTGGATGGCATTACCGACTCAATGGACATGAGTTTGAGTAAACTCCAGGAGTTGGTGATGCTGGAGGGATCCTGGGAGGCCTGGCGTGCTGCAGTCCATGGGGTTGCAAAGAGTCAGACACAACTGAGCTACTGAACTGAACTATGGGGGGACTTCCCTGGTGGCTCAGATGGTAAAGTATCTGCCTGCAATGTGGGAAACCCGGGTTCAATCCCTGGGTCAGGAGGATCCCCTGGAGAAGGAAATGACAACCCACTCCAGTATTCTTGTCTGGAAACTCCCATGGATGGAGGAGCCTGATAAGACATGACCAGTGACTTCACTTTTAACTAGGTCAGGTATGAGGAAAACACCTTTGAAGCCCTTCTAGAACTTCTAGTCCAAGGAGACAATCACATGCAACACAGCGGGGGCAGGGGTGGCGCTGAGGAGACGCCCCACATGGACCCCAGTCTTTCTCTTTTTTTTTTAACCACGACTGGTAGTGACAGAACCTCATCCAACAATCAGACAGACATCAGACAACTTTTTTTGCCAGCTGCATTTTGTAACCAGGATGCAACTTCCCAGATCTCCCCAGAATTAAAGTATCCATTATTTTGACTACAAACAATATTCTTTGTTCTGTGAGGTTAAAATATATACAACGTAAGAAACTGAATCTTGTATTAAAAGGCTTCATAAAATCATACTGGAGTCTTACCCAATGAGAAAGGGGTCAGAAGTCCCCCCTCAAGAAGATGTGGTATTTATTTGGGCTTCTCCTTCACATCAATGAAATTACACTTTTTTGGCTTTGGAAACCTTTTCTAAATGTACATATACAAATGTGTATGCCATTGCAAAGTTAGGAAGGGCACCTTCAGGACTTGTGAAGTTCCCACTGGAGGACACTGGGACAAAGACTGGGGCAGGCGGGGGTGGTAGGGTTGTGCCAAATGGGGTGGGGCTTTTGCTTTTTTCTGTATTCTCTGATTTTTTTTTTAACATGAGAGTTCATGTATTACTTGTGCAGGTTTTTAAAATAAACAGGTATTAACCTTCTCCACCCTGCAAATTCTTTGTCTAAAATAAAATAGTAATACAATGTTACATGTCAATTATATACATATAAAACAGAAAAACAAAGTTACATCAACAGGGAATTACAGCCATTCTCTTGTAATAACTTTTAAAATCTGTGAAAATACTAAATCACTATGCTGTACACCTGAGACTAATATAATATCCTAAGTCAAGTATACTTAAAAAATAAACACATTAAAAAAAAGAAAAGAGGCTGAGAGTGGACTAAGGTCCTCAGGATGAGGGGTGAGTGAATGAGCAGGTGGTCCCATCTCTCCTGGCTAATGGGACAGGAAACACATCCTCCCTTGGTGGGGACCCCCTGAGGCTGGCTGAGAGCAACCCCCTGAGCTGCTACTGTTCAGGCACAGCCCTCTCCCAGGGGCTGCCCTGAAGACCTGACCCATCCCTGTGAGGCCAGTCCATGGCCTCACCCTTTCATCCTAGGCTGTAGCCACTCAAAGAGGCACGGTCTTTCAGGCCCCTGGGACTTTGCTCACATGGTTCCCTTTGTTCAGAATACCTCATTCCTTTCGCCCATCCAGAAAGCCTGCACACAGCTTTTGAACCCAGCTCAAGGCCACTACCATTGTGAAGACTTACCCAGTTTCCTCAGGTACTGCTAGTGTCTTCTTCTCAGAACCAGAAGGCTAGTGGCTCTCAATCGCCAGCTTCAAATTTGCTGCACCAGATTAATAGCTGGAATTTTGTGCTAAGCACTAATCCAAGCCTTTCACTATAGTAAATACTGACTTCATTCTCCAAACAACCCAGTGATGTGAGTACTATTATTAACCCCATCTTACAGATACAAAGTCAAGGCAGAGAGAGTTAATAATCTGCCCAATCACACAGCTAGCAAGTGGCAGCCCAAGGCCTGTGCCCCAGGGCAGCCTGGGGTCTGAGTTTGGGATCTTATCTCCTGCTCCATGCCGCTCTGCACCCTCTGGCCTGCGACTCTGTGGTTGCACATCTGGCTCTACCATCCACAAAGCTTAAGGGCAGCTGGCACCAGGTCTGGCCTGAGCAGGCAGTGATCAACATGCCTCCACTGCCTCAACCAACATGCCCCCAACCTCCTGTCTCTTGAGGCTCCAGACACCCCCGGGCTGTCAGCCAGAAGCAACCCACGCTCTGAAGCTAGCGAGGCCCTGGGTGCTGCTCTCCAGTCCCCTAGTTCCTACAAGTCCTCTCCTGTCTAATCCTTTCCTGTGCTCCAGGGCAGCCTTCTCCTCTGCCCCAACCTCCCACTCTAGCCTCCTGTGCCCCCTGGCAGCCTGGTTTTGGAGAAAACCCAATCCCTCCCCCAACACAGCTTCTTCCAGACTTCCCCTCTGCTCCCCGTCCCGAAGGAAAGCTGGCCATGCCTTTCATAATTCTGGGAGACAGCTTCTGGGGCCCCTGCGCACTCGAGACAAGTCCCAGAAGCCACTGTTCACACTGTGTGACCCACCTACTTCCTGCCCCTAGGTCTTCCTAACTGATGGCCATGTGACCCCAAGCCATCCCAACCAGGAACTTCCCCCGGGGCAAGGATTCAAGATAGGAAGGGGTCTGTCTGTGGGGCAGACACATTCTGCTGGAATGGAGAAGCAGAGGATGACCATGTGCAGCAGAGAAAGACAAGAAAGTCGAGATTTAAAGGTGTCCAGGCCCCTGTCCTTGGGATCCACCAGACCAGTCCTCTCCAGGCTCCAACCATCAGACCACACAGGCCTCTATCCAGTCGTGTCCTTGGTAGCTCAGATTCTCCTGCCATTCTCTAAAGGCCTTCATCTTCCTCTCCTCTCTCTCCTCTGCCCATCTACCTACCTAGAGGGCTCTGACAGCCCACCTACCCGCCAGATTCTTATGTCACTCATCCACAGTTACCCTCCACGAGTCACACACCTGATCTCATCACCCCCCTCCACCTCAGACTGTGACTCTGACCCCTACCCTCTGACCACAATTCTCCAGGCCCTTTCAGTTCACCTCATGATACCTATTCAATTTCCCATCCTCTATCATCCTCCAGCCCATCACCTTCCCCCTAAATTAACTTCACTCTTGGTCATTTCAGATCACAGGGGCTTTTGCTTTGTCCTCTCCTTTCACGCTACTTTCTGAAGCCTCCCACTACCTCTACCTAACCTGGAATCTACCCAACCCATCTCTCCTCCTTCATCCCAACGTTCCAGGCTCCACTTGTGCCCCCTCACTCTCAGAAATGTCCTGCCTGGGACTTCCCTGGTGATCCAGTGGCTAAGACTCTGTGCTGCCCAGACAAGGGGTCTGGATTCGATCCCTGGTCAGGGAACTACATCCCACATGCCACAACTAAAGATCCCCAGTGCTGCAATTAAGACCCAGCAGAGCCAAATAAATAAATTACACACACACACACACAAAGTAAAAAGAAATGTCCTGCCTTCCTACTAAAGAGAGGAAAAAGTGGCCTTCGGGCAAAGACCCCACAACGTCCTGTCTCCCTATTTACAGAGAGATCTGCAGCTGACCTACGGAGTCCATCCTCCACCTCCCCAGGTGTGCCGCTCCAGCAAGTATTCCTCTCTCTCTCTTGGTCCCCCCACTTGCTCTCTCTTCCCTTCAGTGTATGAACACACTCAAGTCTCACCTACTTTGAAAAACTAACCCTCCATCAACCCTGCAGTTTTTTGCCATCTCTCCAATCCCAGCTGGGAAACCTTGACCATCTCACTAAGTCTCACATTCCTCACCTGTAAAATGGGAGGAGCAGGGATGCTATGAGGGGTAAATGAGAAAGTGACATTTGCAATGCACTAGGCCTAGAGCCTGGCACACGGGACCTACTCAAGAAACGTTCACTAACATTAGGTACCATCCCCCTCAACTCTCTTCTTCCATAAGCATACTTACCCTTACCAAAAGAATGGTTATCTGTCACTTGCCCTTACTCCTTAACACCCTCTGACTTGAGCCACACTACTGAAATTGATAAGGTAAGGTAAGCTTATCAATTTCATAACTTGGTGACCTCCTAACCGACAACTCCAGCACTCACTTTTCCTTTTGAGGCCTTCCAAAAATACAGGCCACGCTCCGCTTTTGATACCCTGGGCTTTCCAGTTTCCTCCCCACCTCTCTGGTCATTCCTTTTCAGCCTCCTCTGGCTCCACTCTGCCCACTCTCTCTTATAAAACAGTTAGGCCCTGGCCCCTTTCTCCCATTCCATACACCCTTCCAAGGTATATACGTGTATTCACACCCACACTTACAAATACCTATCGCATTTCCCACCTACTGTTTTCTAAAGCTTCAGATCTATTCTTTTTTAACATTTTATTTTATACTGGAGTATAGTTGATTAGCAAAGTTGTGACAGTTTCAGGTGTAGAGCTTCAGATCTATTGATTCAATCGCCCATTGAATGTTCCTACCTGGAGGTCCCAGAGGCACAGGAAACTTAACTCTAATTAAATGCATCAGACTTCTCCCTAGTTCTGGCTTTCCTTGAGTTTCCTTTCCTGGTAAGTACTTTAACCGAGAGGTTTTGGCTCCTAAATTTCTCTCAAACTCTCCTCCCCACACTCTGTCCTCACTGTAACCACCTGGCTCTGGTTCAGGCCCTTCGCTCACCCGCATCTCTTCAAACCTTCTCAGGAGCTGTCCCACTTCCTTCTTCACCTCTTAGAAATCCTCCCACTTCTGCCAAAATGATCCTCCTGACATGCAGAGCTGATCACATCCCGCTTTTTCTTCCTACCTTCCCAAAGAGTACTGCGATAAATAACCCCTGACCTGCGACCCCATCAGCTCTTCTGCCACCCAAGGACTTCAAGAGGCTGAAAGGTGTCTTTGGGTTAATCAGTTCCTAGATTCCTCCTCTCACGGGATCTGGACCAGAACAGAGTGCATCAATGCTGAAAGGTCTTTTGTGCTCACTGCCTGTCTCAGACCACAAATTCCCAACAAGGTTCGAACGAGATTTCTGGAAGGCCACACACATCTCTAAAGCAGAACTTGAAAACCGAGGTAATTCCACCATGAGAGCCAGCTGAGTTACCACCACTGCTTGCCTTACTGCAAGAGCCTCCTAATCTCCCTGCGTACACTCTGGCCCCTCTCCAAGTTTTCTCTGACTGCATATTTTCAAAGCATGGATATAATCACGTCAGCCTTCTGACGGCATTCCACTGCCCTCAACATCAAGCCCAAATTCCTAGCGAGGCTTATTCATTTTCCATGAGTCAGCCCTCGCTCATCTCTTCAGTTTAGGCCACCCTAGCTCCCCCTTACTCTACTCCCCAGGTTAGCTTTCCTTTTTGTCTTCGAGCACACCATTTCCTCTGCCTCGGGGCCTTTGCACATGCTCTCCAGCCTGCCTTGGCTTGATTCTAGCCCAGTGATGCTTCGGCAGGGAAGACCTCCTCACAGATGTGCTCAGGTTCTCAACGTACCCAGACTTTTCTTCCATGGCTCTTACGGTTTGAAGCCACAGAATTTCTTAAGTATTTTTTTTAAGGAGAGACTGAACTATCTCTTCCTACAGATGGTAAGTTTCATGAGGGTGAAAACAGGGCCTATTGTGCACCCTATCCTACCCCTCGACCCCATTCAATAAATATCTACTGCCTGAAGCAACAGTTCACTCAGCAAGATACATTACATGTGTGATATAAAATGACAACTGAATGTACAAATTCACAAAGAAAATCAAAGATAGAATTAACTTCTCAGTTCACGTTGTTAATAGTTATCATCTATCCAATCTGTCCATTTAAACCCAGGTATATACTACACATTAAGGAAGAGGCTTAAGAAAAAATAAGAAATTTACTAAATTGGGAATTCTCTTCTTAACTTATTTGAGAAGAGACCATTCTGTTTTTAGTAGCCAGACACCTGGTCCGTCTCAGAAAACTGTTTCTGGCAGTGTGATCTAAGCATGTCAGGCCTAAATGTCTCCAAGGGAGGAGTGACAGGAGACGGTGACTCCTGGCCAACTCTGCATGTTTTCCAACAAAGTCACACATGTGCATACAATTAATAAATGTCAACCCCACTGTTCCCATGAACACAGACACACACATACACAAAGACTTTGACAGCAGCTGCCCACCACCTACCTGCAGGTCCCACAGGAGACTTCTCCTGTTCAGGGACAGGTGTGACTGCGGAGTCTTCAACCCTTTCTGGCTCGGGCTCCTCTGCAGGTGCTGACAGGGGCGTGGGGACATCTCTGGGGGGCGACGATGCTGAGGGTATGGTTGCTGGCTGCTCCTCTTCCTCTTCTTCTTCCGAGGAGGACTCAGATGAGGAGGAGGAGGACGAAGATGAAGATGAAGAGGATGAAGACGACGAGGAGCTGGAGGAACTGCTGCTCTCAGAGTCCGACGTGCTACCATTCTCACCATCTGAGTCAGCATACAGAGAACATTTGGAGGACGAATCGCTTTCCCCGTCCTCGCCTGGAAATCCAGAAGGGGGAGTCAGGCGAGGTGAGAAGACCCCTCACTTAGTCAAGCTGTGGGTTCATTCACTGAGTCACTACTAGGGATACGTGAGGCTCCGTGCTAGGTGCTGGGGACTCCTACCCACAAGGAGATGGAGAGGCACACAATTTGCCTACAGTGTGATAAATTCCAGTATGAAGGCTGGGGTAGGGGGTGGCACGGTGCAGGCAATGGGAAGGCCCAGATTCTGCCTGGTGGATCAGATCAGGGAAGGCATCCTTGTGAAGGAAATGCTGACGTCAAGAAGAACAGGGAGGAATTCGCCCAGCAGACCCGGGGGCTGAGTGGGGACGTCACAGGTAAGAGAAGATGGTGCCCTTCGAAGAGACACTGGGGCGGTAAGACTGACAGGAACTGGTGACCACGTGGATGTGAAGGGATCTGCAGCCCTCACTCTTAGTAGATGACTTTGCCCTCTGCTCTTCTGAGAGGGAGGCTTTCAGACCATCGTTCTTACAATTCTGCCTCTGAAATGGCACCATTCGTAGGCATCTCTTTACCATCAGCTATAAAAGAGCCCATCTTTCCCCCATTCCCTGAGCCTGTTCCTCCCGACCCCATTAATCTAGTTCCTTTTCTTCAAAGCAAGTCTCTCCACTGGAAGTGCTGCTATTTGTCCACTTGTTTGTCAAGTGCCCGCCTCCCCTCTGGCTGATCGCCAGCTTCAGAAAAGCAGGAACCACCTCTGCCTTGGTCACTGCTATGTCCTAATACCTAGAATGGTGCCTGGCTCACAACAGGGACTCAGCATCTATTTCTGAAGAAAGGAATGAAGAGAGAGACTGAATCATGTACCCAGGCCTCAATCAATGTGGAAGAACAGACACATGTTCAACTGAGGCACAGAGTTGGCTTCAGTGACAGCAGCTGCAGGCACGGGAAGCTGACAGAGCTTGGTGGCCCGGCTTTAAGGGAGAGCAGTGCCCAAAGGGGGAAAGGCACGGTGTGGCAGCAGCAGGGGCAGCAGGAAAAGGCAGCCCCCTTATTTTGGGAAGAGAAACAGGCCATGCTGGGTTGTCTTCATGAGAGGGCCTGTTTGAGGAAAGCAGGAGGGAGTATTCTGGGTGTTGTTTGCAGTGGGCCAAGGGTTCCAAAGAATGAGGCTAAAAGGCAGTTGTTGTGGGGGAAGGCAAAGATGGCCAGTCGATCCAGCGGGCAGGTTACATGGGCAGGGAAAGGGCTGGACAGGTGGTTAAATCTCTCCCTTCCCAGAATTCAACTGCACACCCTGGGTGCTTACCGTCTGATGCTTCTGTCTCCTTCTTGGCAGCATCCATGGCTTCCTCACGCTCTTCATCTTCTTCATCTTCTTCTTCATCCTCCTCATCCTTAGGGAAAGGGACAATTGGGAATTAACAGGAGAACAACAACTGGTCCTCTAGGAAGTGTGGCCACTGGGGCTCCAGCGCAGAGAGAAGCTGGCTATAGTGACAGGAACTCAGAACACAGGTGAGGAAGGCTCCTCACCTTCTCTGAGGATGACTCCGGGATGCCTCCTCCCCCTCGCTGTCCAGAGCAAAGGACTTGCGGTGCTTGCCCTGGGTCTTGCTTCGCTCTTCATCTCGTTTCGGGGGCTTGGTCCCCGGACGGCCTGGCTCTCCAACCTCCTTCTCTCGCTCAGCATCTAGGCCCAGAAGAAGGGTAGGTGGCACAATTTACCACCAGCAGTAACAGCTCTATCTGGTGAAAGGAGCGCTCTTTACACACCACCACTGGCGTTTCTCACAGTCCCATAACACAGACCTTGTTTCATAGACAAGAAGCTGAGGCTCAGCAGAGAAACACACAAACTGCAGAGTTCCTTCACACTTTACACAGTTTTAAACACACTGGACCCATTTTATCTTTCATCCTTTTCTAGGGTGGGTGAAAGAGGGAGGTGACTTCTTTTAATATCTGGCCCAAGAAAGTTGTACTAAAGTCAACAAGTCTCCAGGGAAGCAGATCAGATTCAGTAAGGAAGTTTCCCAGCCACGGAAGCCATCAAGCTATACAGCTCAGACTTAGACAGACTGGTAAGAAGGATGCAAGCATGCTTAAGCATTAGATGGTAACTTTGGGTGGATAACCTGTGTAACTTCACATCTCAAAGAGCTACTTGATTATAACTTTGTTTCAAATCTTTACTTGGATTCTTGCCCTCAAGACACCTTCACCCCTGCCTCTTGCTTTCCAATCGGAATCTACAGCCTGCCAGGCTCCTCTGTCCATAGAATTCTTCAGGCAAGAATGCTGGACTGGGTAGCCATTCCCTTCTTCAGGGAATCTTCCCGATCCAGGGATCAAACCCAGGTCTCCCACATTGTAGACAGATTCTTTACTGTCTGAGCCACCAGGGAAGGCCATCAGAATCTAGGCAGACTGTTTTCCCCTTTTTCGTCCACCTGACCTACTCACCATCTTCATCTTCCTCAGCTGGAGTAGAAGGTCGGGGCCTCTTTTCCTCACTGGCCTCTGAAATTTCCGAAGGCTCTTTTCGCTTTACCTATAAGATGAAAAGAGAAAATCGAACACTCGTGGTTCCCAACTACCTTATTCTAAGGAAGAGAACCCCACTTTCAACTCTATCCCCACCCAAGCAGGCAAGATCACAATTCTGGGTACCTTGAAAGAAGGCAGCCGCAGGGCCCCTCGCAGTCCTGATCCAAAGGCAAAGGCTTCGATGCCAGTGGTACCGCCACTCTTGGCCCAGTCTACGAGGGACAGCAGGCCTGGCTCTTTGAGCTTTGTCTTCTCTTTATCCTCCTCCTTGGCTTGCTGTTTAGCTGCATTCTGGAATGGCTGCAGGCAGTAGGGGGACTGAGCCCCAGAACCCAGGTGCTCCCTCCTGCCTCCTGCCTGAGAACTACTCCCAGGCCCCAGGAATACAGAAAGGCATCCACTCACTTCTCCATTTGACACACATCTACGCCACACCTCCCTCCACCAACCCCTATACAGGCTTCTTCTCAAAAGTCCGCTGATTCCGTCTATTAATCTCACAAAGCTGCTGCTATTACTCCCACTCTACAAACAGAGACACTGCAAAGCGAAGCCCAGAGAGATTTACGGGCTTCGTCTGCCGCGAGGCAGCGGTGGAACCAGGACAAAGCTCTTCCGACTCTTCAGACACCTCCCTTTTCTACTGTGCTGGGTACCCTCCAACCCCTCTGTGCTCAGCTGTATGGACCACTGAGTGCCTAGTCTCTCCACTCACCCTGACCACCTCTCTTTTCTGAGCTGTGTAGCCTGAAGAAGCCAGAGGTCTATTTCCACCAATGGAGCCCTGGTCTCTCCAGTCCCAGGCACTGGCCCTCACCTTGGCCTTCTCTTCCTTGCTCTCCCACCACTGGTCAAAGGCTCCAAAGGCCACGTTCTCCACCATCTTGCGGTTGAGGTCTCGCTGCATGATGCTCTTCATCTCCTGGACCAGGGTGGCCAGTACACGGCCCACGGTGCCTGCCGATGGTAGGGCCTTGCCCTCAGCCAGCTCTGCTTCCTCCCGGGGGGGCAGCCGGGCCTCTTCTCCTGAGACTGAGGAGGGCAGGGGCCGGCTGCCATGGGCAAAGGCAGGTGGTAGGCCTCCCGGGAGTATGCCCCTCGACCTTCTTGCCCTTGAGCATACAGAGCATATGGGAGGCCATAGGCTGCTTCTTGGTGGGGCGGGAATGGAAGGAAGGCCTCCCCAAAGGCCCCACCAGGGGGACCAGCTGAGGTCGCGGTCAATCCTTTGCCTTGCCGCAGCTGGTGGAGCCGAGTTAACATCTGGGTCTGCATCTGGAAGGACATGGGCATTCCTCCCCACTGAGCCCCAAGTCGATCCATGAGCTCTAAGGAGTTCACAAAGTCATAGATGTGGGGGGGTGGTGGAGGAGGAGGGGGGTACTCGGGAGGAGGC
>SJXQ01001831.1:28118-43139 GCA_006408695.1 Aepyceros melampus | reverse complement strand
GGTGAGCCGCCCCTGTCGTCATCGGAGATTTCCATGTCCTCTCCAGAAGAGCATGGAGAAGCCTGTGGGGCGCAAAGGACGGTCACAGGAGGCTACTGCCGGTTCCATGGACTTTTCCCCAAATCTCTGTTCTCTTGCCCTGTTCTCTTCCTTCTTCCCCTGGGCCCAAGCCTGCTCTCCCAGATCCCAGGCACTTCCATGGGCAGACCCCAAACTCACCTGGTTCTGTCCGTTGGCCTTGGGTGACTCCCGGGTAGCGCCTGGTTCCCCACTCCCTGTAGGTGCCACATCCTCAAAACTCGCCGGGGCTGGAGGGGGTGTGCAGGGCCCGTGACCAGACCCAGAAGGGGCCTCACTCCCTGTGTCCCGAGCCCCCGGGCCCGTGCTGCTGTTCTCTTCCTCTTCCTCAGTGTCAGAGGCCAGGAAGGAAAACTTGGAACGCTGCTCCTTCAACAACATCTCAATGCGGGAATCCAGGCTGCTGTGCTGAGCGAATGGCACGCTCTCGTTGGTGGTCTCTGGGGCTGGGGAGCCTGAACGGGCCGGTGAGGCTGGGCGCGGGGAGGTTCGAGCTTCTTCTCTCTCAGGGCTGGGCCCCCCGCCGCCTCCTCCTCCACCAGGTTCTGGAGGCTCTGGGGGTGGAGCTTCAGACGCAGGAGGCCGGTAGTCCTGGTCAGCAGGCCGGTTGGGCTCGGGAGGCAAGTAGGAGGTGTAGGATGGCGTGAAGCGCTCAGCAGTATTTTCAGCAAAAGCAGCCCCGGGAGGCTCATCCCGAGTTGCCCGGCGGGGCGGGTAGGAAGCATGGCGTTGGTAGCGATTCCAGCTTTCGTAATACGTTGGGTAGTTTGAGTCGGAACCGCGAAAGTGAGAGGAGGAAGAAGAAGAGGAGGACGAAGAGGACGAAGACAACGAGGAGGAAGAGGAGGCGGCGGCAGCGGTGGCTGCAGTGGTGGCGCAGATGGCGGCAGAGGTGGTCGTGGGGGCCGAAGAGGTGGAGAAATGGCGGCGGGAGAAGGAATCTTGTAGCTGTTCTCTGACCGCCGGGGCTTGAAGGAGGTTGAAGTGGTGCTGGAGGAAACGTGCAGCGGTTAGCGGAGTGCAGCTCTGTATGACCAAACCCCACTGCCCCGGCCATCAGCACCCAAAGCCCTTCTACACTGCCCCCAAAGGGAGATCTAATGGCTGTTAGGTTTCTAGCCACAGAGTAAATTCCCTGAGGACAGGGGTGTGTTGGCTGAATCCGCAAGAAACCAATAAGACCAATTATTCCCAACTCCCTCTTTGAGACTTTGGGTTTCTTCTTCCCAGGCAGCTCCCCGCCTCTGGGGGTCTCAGAGGGGCTTTCCGCTGCACCTGCTGGAGTAGGCAGAGTCCTGAGAGTAGGGGGTGCTGCCCCGAGACGTGTAGGGGGTTCCTTGGGAGGACTGAGGGGTGAACTGGCCGAAGGAAGACGGGGTGTCCTGTCGGCTGCTGGAGAAGCTTGTGTCTTGGGAGCAGGGGGTGCCGTTGCCAGGAGTGCCCACCACAGCCGAGCCCGCCGGGAAGGCAGCTGTGTCCGACGAAGAGCGGCGGCGGGAGTCGGTCTAGGGGGAGAGAGTGCGGCAGGGGGAAATGAGAAGAGGTCAAGCACCATTTGACAACATGACCTTCATCAAACCAAGAACCCTGATCCCCTGCTTTTGGAAAGCAGTGAGGCGTCCTTTTTCTGGCTCTTCCTATACTTTAACAGTGAAGTCCGGAACTGCCCAAAGGCTGCCCCTGGCGTCTAAGTACCGCGTCCATGGGGTGAGGGCGTTGCCAACTACGAGCTTCTCACCGTCTCCGTGGCTGCACCAGAGCCTTGGAACTTCTCACTCAGGGCCTTGCCCCCAGTGGGCACCGTCTGAGGGGTGTACGAGCCGTTGACGATCAGTTCATAGTATTTCATTCGTTGCTGACCTAGAGGGAAGAGAATGGGAACCAAGAGAGTCAGGTGGAGGAAATAACTCCTTTCAGATTTTGTATTCCCACTTTTTTCTCAGGCCTCAATTCGCTAAGATTTCCTGAGCCTAGGGGCTTTAGGTTCTGCTACCTAGTCTGTACTCAGTAACTACTACGAACAACATTATCGAGTGACCCTTAATAGTTTACAAAAATACTTCTAATATCTGTTACTATGTTCGACAATCACCAGCAGAGAAAAGCACATAACTCTATTGCACAGGCTTAAAGAGAACTGACCTGCAGAGTGGTGAAACCTGAATTCAAACCCAGTCATCTCAAGGTGGACCCCACCATCCTCCTCATCCTGTTAACTACAGCAGTACGATGGCAGCCTGAAGCTTGAACTTAGCCCACCATTGTGATTTATTTGCCCTACACAATCACTTAAAGTATTGAGAAGGGTGAGGGGGAAACCCACTAGTTTGGGACTTCCCCAGTGGTCCAGTGGCTAAGATTGCACTTGCAAGGCAGGGGGCCCAGGTTTGATCCCTGATCAGGGAATTAGATCCTACATGCTTCAACAAGAGTTTGCATGCCACAACTAAAGATCCTGCATGCTGCAACTAAGACCCGTGTACAGCCAAATAAATAAATATCTTAAACAAAAACAAAACCCACGAGATTTCACACAAAAAACTAGATTTGAGGCTTAAAAAAACTCTGCTAATCTTCATCTCCATGTACAAATTGGCTAGTGTCAGCTAATAGCTAGCACCTTCAGATGCCACTAGACAGTTGCCACAGTCCCCACCCCTCCCTATTGCTACTTAGCACAGAAGTCCAGACTGCTTCACTCACCTCAGCTGCTGCTGCTTAGTGTCTGACTCTTTGGGACCCTATGGACTGCAGTCCCCCAGGCTCCTTTGCCCATGGAATTCCCCAGGCAGAATACTGGAGTGGGTTGCCATTCCCTTCTCCAGGGGACCTTCCCAATCCAAGGATCAAAACCAGATCTCCCACACTGCAAGCAGATTCTTTACCATCTAAGCTACCAAGGAAGCCCATCACTCACCTATGTATGTCCCTAATTCTCCAGCTAAAATTTCAAAAGCCAGTGTTTTTTGGAACTTGGTACCAAAACCTACTTGAGGCTATATACTGTCATTTTTAATGGCACCCCACTCTGGTACTCTTGCCTAGGAATTCCCATGGACAGAGGAGCCTGGTGGGCTGCAGTCCATGGGGTCGCGAAGAGTCGGACACGACTCAGTGACTTCCCTTTCACTTTTCACTTTCATGCATTGGAGAAGGAAATGGCAACCCACTCCAGTATCCTTGCCTGGAGAATCCCAGGGACGGGAGAGCCTGGTAGGCTGCCATCTACGGGGTCGCACAGAGTCGGACACGACTGAAACAACTCAGCAGCAGCAGCAGCAGTGTGACTCTTCAGATCGTTTCTCACAAAATATAGGTATACACTAAACCAGAGGGTGCTGCTCCAACCCTGCCGGAGACAACATGCGAAAGCCCGTATCTGTAGCAGAACCTCTCTATGAAATTCTGACGTGAGAAACACGTGGCCCAACAATTTCAGAGGAGAAATCACGGACCTGACTACTTGCTGGGCCCCAAGAGGAATTTGCGCGTACCATCTCCTTCGGAGCCCAACCCTGGGCAGCAGGCGAGGGAGCCCTCACCTTTGATGTCAAGCTGGGCATGGATGATGTTGCCCATGACGGAGGTAAGGTGGAGGTTTTTGACTGTTTCCTTGGCTCCCCGAGTGCTGGTGAAGAGCACGCGGGCCAGGCCCAGGTGCTTGCGAGTACGGGGGTGGAGAAGGATCTCCACCTCTTCCACCTCACCATACTTTCGGCACATGTCCTTCAGGAAGGTCTCCCGCACGTTGTCATTCAGCCTTGCAAACGTCACTTCTTTCAGTGGGATCTGTCCGATATAGAACTCATCCAGCTGTGGAGGGGACAGGAGTTAAGTCTGGAATCTCACTACTGATCACCATGCCTTGCCCCACTGGGAAACTTTAGCAAGATCCATGAGGCTGAGAGGGAGAGAATAAGGAAATCAAGAGACAAGGGGATGGGGAAGGGGGTCCCAACAAAGGATACATCTGTCCTGACCCCTCTCTTCCCTGAATTCTCTGCACAGAAGATGGCAAGAACCAGAAAAAGAAATGTACAAAGAGAACTAAACATTCATAGAAGGAAACAGTTATATGAAAATAATTCAATAGCTCAGCTTTCACTAAGTGATTCCCAAGGACGGGGCACTAGGAATACAAAGATGGAGAAAAGAGAGAATTCAATGCAGAAAAGCAGACAGGACAAATTGACACGCATAATCAGAACACGACACAACAAGTGTCAACAAAGGTGCAGACAGGGTGTTTGGAAGCCCAGAGAACGAAACCTTTGCTCAGAGAGGAGGCAGGAAAAAATTCATAAAAGGGGTGTCATTCATACTGGACTTTTCAGATAAACAGGAGTTCACCATAATGACAGGACCTGTAGGGCACACGACTATAAAATAACTTGGCATTGCCTAGAAACTGCAAAGCACACAGTACGAGAGAGCACAGGTATGCATGCACTATCGAGGCAGGAGATGAGGCTGGCCAGACTAGTAATCATACATGCCAATGCACAAAAAATGTGAACTTGCCAACAAAAATAAAACAAGATGACAGTAAAACCAAAGAGGTAAATGACAGCAATAAACGGAGAAGAGAAGAGAGACAGGGAAACCAGGGAAAATGAACATAAGACTCTATATTAAAGGAATGGCAACAGAAACAGAAAAATTAACGTAAAAAAAAAAAGATGTGTTTAGAAAAACAGTCAGTACGACTTGGTGACAGATTAAGGACAGAAGAATCATAGGCTGACACCCAGGTTTCCAGCTTGTGCAGCCGAGTACCTGGTGTTGCCATTCATCAGCAAAAGAAAAATGGAAAGAAAAGCAGGACAAAGGGGATGAAGATAATTGTTTCACATCTCCTGAGCTTGAGATTTCTGTGGGGCCTCCAGATGGAGCTGTCCCTCCACCAAGCAAATAACTCTGGAGTTTCAAGAGATCTAGAAGTCATCCACACTTCAGTAATAGTCAAAGTTGTGGATGGGAAAGACATTGTCCAGGAAAAGTATACAATGTGAAAAAAGAGGGAAGCGGGAACCCACAAGTGACTTATTAAAAAGGAAGAATAAAGAGTTAACAAAGGAGATTAAGAACCACCAGTTTTCTAGACCCAGTCTTCCAAGGACTGATGAGTATCCCGCCTGGACAGAGACATGGGAATCCTCTAAGGAAAAAACACAGGGTAAGAGAGAGGAACAGAGGACTCCAGGGATGGAGTCCCTGGCACTGTCACTCCCCTTAACTGAGAAATTGGGGTAACACACAGGGTACTATTTTCCTATGCACGGTCTAGAAGTACGCAGTGATACGTGTAGCAGCTGGACCTGTTTTCACCCTTCAAAAAGTAAACACCCTTTTTGAGACACCTAACATATACCTTTCTAGAAAATAAACACACCTCCTGTCCACAACAACTCAGTCTCAGGCTCAGCAATTATTAGATCTGTTTTAGACTCTTTCACTAGGAAAACCCCCTTTCCCTATGCTACATTAAGACTAGACTACCAGGATGGAGCCACCACACCCTCCAAGGGCCACCACACCAGGAGACTAGCAGAAACGTACCTTAAACTTAGGGACTGGGAGGGAAAAGTCTCTGTTTTTGGACCTGACGTGGCAACGGGGGTCTTGGAGGTCCTCCACTGGTATATACTTTGAGTCCTAGGAAAATAATTAGGAACAGAGAGACAGCTCAAGGTGACACCACAGTGTTGATCTCTAGAGCCCCTCTGGAGATCCACGAGCAAAAGAGCTGGGTTCTGGTTGCCCATTTTAAAGAAGGCAGGTTCTAGGTTATGAGCAGAGGTAACAGAGGAGATTGGGTTTGAATTCCCTAGATCTGGGGAAAGCCTGGGACACTCACGTTGACACTAAAGTGGATTCCATCGTATCTGTACACCTTTTGAGAAGGCCTGCGTAGGGCAGGGTCCAAGGCAGGATCCACGATGAGCTTGTAGTTCCGCCACTGGAAGCTCGGGGCCTTCTGCCCATCTCCCCCACCTTCCTGATCCATCTTTGCTCATTTACACTGCAAGGAAAGAGGGATAAGCAAAGGAGTTCCGACTTAGGCCCAATTCCCTTGCTGCTCCTCACTGACTAGCCCCGACTCCAGGTAACTCTCATCATCTCAGTTTCCATACCTCACTCACCATGACCCGAGGCTCCCCCAGATTTTCTCCCAAGTACCTTCTTTCACCATAACACCCCATCCTCTCTCCACCTCCCAACTCTCCCCTCTGGCCCCCAGGCCCATCTCGCGCCCCCTTACCTTCCCGTTCTCCCTTTCACCCGCTCGCGGCGAGCGGCTCCCCCTCCCCCCACCCCGCGCGGCACCTCAGCGGCGCGAGGCGGCGGCGGCGGCGGCGGCGACAGCGCGAGACCCGGCCCCGCAGCGGTGGCGGCGGCGGCGCCCCCCCACCACCACCTCCCCGGCGCGCGCACCAAACACCACCGCCACCTGCGCGAGGCCCAGCGGGCACAGCTTCTATATTCGCACTTTCGCCACGGGCGACTCCGGGAGACCCACGGGGCCGAGGATAGCGGCTTCGCCTCGGCCGGCGGCCTATGAAGCTCAAGAGTTGCGGCCCATTGAGCCTGGAGTTTGGCCGCATCCCCCGGAGAATGGACTTCACCGCGACTATCCAGCTGCTCTGGCCTGGGACCCTTGACGAATCGGCGGCGTTGAAAGCAGCGACTAATCCCAGAGGAAAAGGGGGCGGGGCGAAGGGGAGGAGGCCAGCCAGAGCTGGGGAGATTTGAGTGGCGCGTTGAACAGGCGCAGATTCGTCAGGCGGGCGGGGCGAATCGGTAGACGAGATGCGCGCTCCTTTTCTCCTCTTTCCTGCCCCTTCCTTAAGCGATCAAAGGTCTGAAAGGCTGCAGATTCGCCACGAGTCTTGGCCTCAGCTGTTGCCTCCCTTCACCAGCCTTGGTGGAGTCAAGAAAATAATGCCTGGTTAGCCAAGCCCTGTTGGCAGAGTCGGCCACTTTTCCTGGATCTTTCTTACTAGCACAACTCAGAGGACTGCTCAGTTCCGACCTGGGGGAAATGGTTACGGAGTCCGATGAGAATTTTCAGCCGAGTATGGAGGGGCCCGAGAAATTCGGAGGAGAAGCCGGCTTAGCGAATCTGCGAATTATTTAGTGGGCGGAGCCAAGGCTCCGCGCACAGAGGGCGTGGTCAGCGTGCGGAGCCCGGCGTCTTCGGGGCGCTTCCTGTAGGACCCTCGGAAACCCGGGCGGGCTGGGAGGGGCGACCAGGAGATGGAAAAATACCACCACCAACGGTGACTCAGGCTGTTTGGCGCTCACGTAATGCAAGGAACGTTTTCCTCCCATTATCCTCTTTGGGCAGTTTTTTAAGATGCCCATTTGACAGATGGGGGACACTGAGGCCGGCAGAGGGTGCCGCACTTCGCCTGTATGGCCCGCCATTAGTGATTAAATCTTAGTCTGTGTCAAAGTTATGTGATAAGGGTGGTTCCTAAAGGATCTTGAACCGGTCCTGTAAAAAACGATAAATTAGGTCGTACGTGAACTAGGGTGGGCTGGTCGATTTCCCAGATTGTCATGGTCCCAGTGCCCGCCGTTTTCAGTAACCGTTTTGTGCAACCCTCTGCCCCGCCTCGCTTACGCAGTCCCGCCGCTCGAGGGCAGCACCAGCCCAGGCTTAAACTTGAGACTTGGGCTGAGGTCGCCCTGATGCTCGGCACCCTTTTTCTTAGGCTTGGACGCAGGTATCTTGGTCTCAGGGTAATGGCACTCCCAGGCTCTGTCGGAGCTGAGGGGATGCCCTAAGTTCCAGACTTTTTGATGTATGACCTTGAGCAAGTCACTAACTTCAAAAAGCTTCAGATTCTTCCTCTGAAAATAGATGTTAATTACTCTTATGCAGAACTATTGTAGGCATTAAAACAGTGCAGGAAAGGCCCCTGAGGCCTGGTTCATGTAAATTCACACTTTTAAGGAATCGGAAAAGCGTTTTGTCCAAAATCTCAACACCAAAAGAATCCTTCTGGGAGAGGCATAGGACCCTTTACAAATTTAAGGAAAATGAGGCAGAAGAAATAAATTTACAATGGAAACAGGGGTAATGAAATCAGATTCTTTCTCTGGTCCTAGTTGAAAGATACTCCTTTTTTCAAGCGAAAGGTTCCCCTTGTGATAGTAAAGGTGGTTCAAGTTTTCCCTGACTGGGTGTGTGGCTTTCGGAAAGATCCTCAACCTTTTTAGGTTGAAGCTTCCTTATCTCTGAAATAGTAGTCATAAAGACTTGTCTCTTGAGGTGATTGTTAAATAAGCTAAATAAGATGACCTATGAGAAGTTCCAGTATGTAGTAGTTACTCAAGAAAGAAACTTACACTAAAAGAAACTTAATGTTGTTCAGTTGCTAAGTCGTGTCCAACTCTTTGCAACCCCATGGACTCCAGCATGCCATGCTTCCCTCTCCTTCACTATCTCCTGGAGTTTGCTCAAATTCATATCCATTGAGTTGGTGATGCTATCTAACCATCTCATCCTCTGCTGCCTTTTCTCTTGCCTTCAATCTTTCCCAGCATCAGGGTCTTTCCTGCTGCCCTTCACGTCAGGTGGCCAAGAACTGGAGCTTCAGCTTCAGCATCAATCCTTCCAATAAATAAATATTCAGGGTTGATTTCCTTAGGACTGATTGATTTGATCTACTTGCAGTCCAAGGGATTCTCAGGAATCTTCAGTACCACAATTCGAAGGAATCAGTTCTTCAGCACTTAGCCTTCAACTCTTGCATCCATACATGGCAACTGGAAAAACCATAGCTTTGACTATACGGACCTCTGCTGAAAAAATGATGACTCTACTTTTTAATATGCTGTCTATGTTTGTCATAGCTTTCCTTCTAAAGAGCAAGTTTCTTTTAATTTCGTGGCTGCAGTCACTGTCGGCAGTGATTTTGGAGCCCAAAGAAATAAAAATCTATCACTGTTTCCACTTTTCCTCCTTCTGTTTGCCATGAAGTGATGAGGCTGGATGCCATGCTCTTAGTTTTTTGAATGTTGAGTTTTAAAACAGCTTTTTCACTCCCATGCTCAATGGAAGAGACAGAGACCCTGGACTCAGTAACAAGACCAAAACCTTTTAGCCTAACTCAGTCTCCACATTCAGAAGCTACCGGACCCCGTCAGCACTAGGAGTCAAACCTGGAACCTTCTCTCCTCCACCCCTACCCTGCCCTCAGGGATACTTGCCTCTACTTGGCTCCTAAGAACAAGTCCCTGTTCCCGAGGAGGCCTCCTCTTCACTCCATTCACAGCCACAGCGACATGTGTAAAACACAATTTATTATACAAAACTAGGTGCATCAAAAATTCAGGTCATAATAGTTCTGTATTCTAAGGGCTATGGAATGGACCTTCTCCCTTATCACCCCAATCCTTGCTATGGAGTCAGGCTGGGCATGCGGTCCCCCAGCCCTGGACCAGGAGAGTAGGAATCAGTTATAGAAGCATGAGTGTGTGTCTAGGGCAGTGGGGCAGGCATTTGAACCTCTTCCAAATAGGGAAGCTCTCCTTTGGAAAGGTTGGACCTATGCCTGGGGGAGAAAGACCTAAATCCCTCTCTACCCAAATACCTAAGCGAGAGCGTGGAAATCAAAATCTGAAGACGGGGTAAAGCTTCAAAAAAAAAGAAAAGTCAACCATAAAACAGATTCTACAAAAGTAAAATAAGGATTGGCTGCCTTCTGGGGCAACTGGATGGACGTGTATCCTTCTGACGTTCTCATTCTGTATGAGGGCAAGTGGCTAAGAGCACCGAAGTTCTGACCAGGGTCTCCCTGCCTCCCCTCTACCTGCTGCAGGAGTTTGGACTGAGGACCTTCCACTTAACTCTCATTCTCCTCCCAGCCCCCTGGGTGTAGAGTAGAGCTTCCAAAACCCATGGGGCAGACTAGACAGGGAGAATCCCTGGGAATGTGGGAGCTGCCCCAAGGTCCAGCCTGAAGGACCCTGAGGGCAGGACTCTGTTTTCTACCTGAGAGTGGCCACAGGAAGTGGCTCCACGCAGGGCTGCAGAATGAGCTTGGTAGATGTGGGGCCTCTGACTGACCCCTGGGGCAGGCAGTGCTCTCAGCCTTGGGCTATCACCAGCCTCACACAGCCTGAAGCTCCCCCTGCAGGCGACTCAGCTCCTCTAGCTCTTGCTTGTGGCGGTCCGTCTTGTGAGCCACCAAGGAGCGGTAGAAATGCAGGGCGAAGGCCACAAACACTAGCCCTACAGGTACCATGATTGCTGTGGATGCCATGGCGGCTTGCCAGCCTGGTCCATGGGCCGCACCACCGCCACATGCTTGCCGTGGGGGGCAGGCCTCAGGGGGCTCAGCCTGTGACGGGGCTAAGAAGTGGAGGACGGCTTGGAAGCTGGACTAAGGGAGGTGGCCACTGGCAGCAGAGTCTCAGGAAGCTGGGAGGCAGGTCCCGTTGAGCCTGATGTGCCCAAGGGGGCCCCGATGGGCACAAACTTGACCCAGCCAACCAGGACAACTTCAGCCAGAAAAAGGAAGGTGCCCAAGGCAGTGGAGAAGCCCCAGGCCAGCTCCACGTAACGGTGGAGTCGCTGGTGTGGAGACTGGTGGACAGAGTTGAGGTTGTGGATGTTGCTAACGGCTTCAATGTGAGGCAGCAGACAGGTGGAGACCATAAGTGCAAAGAGGTGCACAGCCACCAGCACGGTGGTGCAGGCACTGAAGGCCACCAGCAGGCCCGGCGGGTATTCGTGTTTGCTCTCCAGCTGCACCTCAACCATGGCCACCTGCGGGGACAAGAGGGGATGGGTTGAGTGTTCATGACCTCAACAGTAGAGGGGTTTTTTTGCCTGTACATCACTGATGTATCCCTAAGATCTAGAACAGTGCTTGGTAGAAAGAAGGCCCCCATGCTTTAAGTGAATAAATGGACAACCTTGGCAAGGTTCTGTCCTCTTCTAGGCCTTAGTTTCCCCTCCTGGGGGGAAATTAGAGGTTTGGATGGCATGTTTCTGACCATCTGATCTTTTATAACACAGAGGCCCAGGACTTCCCTGATGGTCCAGTGGTTAAGAATCTGCCTTGCAAGACTGGGGACATGGGTTCAATCCCTGGAGGGAGAACTAAGCTCCTACATGCCTTGGAGCAACTAAGCCCACGAGCTGCAAATGGAGAGTCTGTGGGCAGCAACATGTCCCATGTGCTGTAACTAAGATCCAATGCAGCCAAATAAATGGGTTTAAGATAATTTTTTTTAAAGATGCACATCATTTTCACTTAAAAAAAAAATAGGGGTAAAAAAAGCACAGATTCTGGAGCAGGGCTGCCTGGGTTCATTTTCAGTTGTACAAACTGTGTAATCTTGAGCAAGTGGCTTAGTTCTCTCTGTGCCTCCTTTCCTCATCTGGAAAATAGGGATGGATAACAGCATCTACCTGCCTTATAGGGTTGTTGTGAAAAATTTAATGATACATTTAGAGATTCATCAAGTGATAAGAATAGTGTGAGGTACACAGTATGCTCAAGTAAATGTTTGCTGTTATTATTAGAGTTAACACTGAAGTCCAAGGCCAGAGTTTGCAAACTGGCACACCACAACCCAAGCCAGCTTGCAAACATGTTTTGCTTGGCTCAGACAGTGCATTTTATTTTTTTTTAAGACTTGTTGCCAACTTCTAAAACTCAAGAGATTTCATGTAAATATCCCTATTTCCAGATCCTCCCAGAAATTTGGAAGATCTGATTACACCAGGCCCATGTTCCTGCATGGCAACTATCAGTCAGAGCTGAGTCATGGCTGCTCCCTCTGGACAGGTGATGATGGTCTCCTGAAAGCCACAGTCCCCACCCAGCCAACTTGACATCCATATCACCTGTGTGGTCTTTGCACATATTTGAGTTGATAATCTTGTTCTACAGTTGTATAAATTTGGATTCTAGAGCTAAACTGACTAAATTCAAATCGTGCCACTTACTTGCTGTGGAACCGGAGGCAGGTGTCTTAATATTTCTGATCCTCAGTTTTCTCATTTATAAAATAGTCTTAGTAGTACCTACTTTGTAGGATGATAGGAAGATGATACACATTAAAGCCTTAAGCATAGTGCCTGGTACTTAGTGACAGGTCAATACAATTTATATAATGTTATTCTAACCCAGGTCACCTGAATTCCAGGATCAGGTTCTTTCCCCATGCCTGGTTCTTGCAGGATCCATTAGATTGCTCTGGGCTGGGGCAAGGAGGAAAGTGCAGAGCCAAGAGGGCAGTAGTAGGAAGGCAAGGCTGAGTATTTTGGGAAATTGGGCCATAGCAGATGTTAGCAGTTTTCTGCTATCTGGGCCAGGCCTGGTCTTGGTTTCTCCCGGAGCCTGATTCAACCTTGCTCATCCCTGACAGGACTGGGGCCAGTTTGGCCCCAGAACCTACTCATCTGGCCTCTTGATCCTGCAGAGAAGGTCCTGGCCCTTAAGCTGTCACCTCAGCAACCTGCAAGTTCAACAGCAGGTGGGATTGTCTCCTTGGGAACACGCTGGACCATGGGGGGTTGGGGGTGGGGCAACTCCCTCAGCTGGGTCCCCAGGGCTGCTCTTTCTCTGCAGTCTGTACAGGTGAAGGGGAGCATTCCCTGTCCCGAGATGACCCCACATTGGGCAGGGTGAGCTGGCCTGTGGATCCAGGACCCTCACATAGAAAACCATAGACCTAAGGATGACCCTTAGGGATAGAAATGTTCCTGCCAGTCATCTGAATACAGAGGCTGTGATACAGAGAGGGGCCGGGACTAACTCAAACCACGCAGGGCTATGGCCCCTTTTTATCCCCATCTTGATACCCCCATTTCCATGAGGACCCCTCTCCAGCCCATTTTCTCCTTTTTCCTGTCATGATGGTGGGATATCCTGGACGAGCAGTCCAGCGACCCTGGGTCTCAGTTCCTCCTGTACCCTTCAGCTGCTGAGCCACGGCCCCGCTCTGGGCCTCGGTTTCCATCAACAGGGAGTCTCAGCCATTCTGATGCAAGTCTTGCTCTGACGTGCCTGGATCCAGGATCTGATGACAAGAATCAGCTCATCTTGCTTGGGGTGGCTCCCTGGCCGGCTACAGAGGGCGTGCCCTTCCATGATCTCACAATTTCCCACTGGCCAGCAATGGGGGGGCGGAGGCCTATCCAGGGTCACACAACTGGCCACAGGCAGTAAGGAGCCAGGACCTGTGTCTGCTGATGTCTCCTCACCTTGGGACCTCCCTCAGCCTGCTTCCTGTGAGGCCTCTGCTGGACCGTTAGCTGATTAGCATCTGCCCACACTTGGAGTTTATCATCTCTAGAATCGTGCTTCCTAGGCAGCTTTCTCCCCAGAGACTCCCTCACAGGTATTTTCTGAGAACTTTCCCAGGCCACCACTAAGCACTCTTCATGTCCACTAGGGCCTGGCCGCCCCCTCCTGTTGGGTGACCTCTCCATCTAGTTTATTCTCACCCCCTGCATCCCTGAAGTCATCCTTCAGCCCCAACCAGCTCGGGTTTGCTGTTGAGCCTGTGGTGGGGACCCAGAAACCACTTCTGCCTTGTCCTTCTGGAGCTCTGCGCTCTGTCCTTGCATATGTATGCCCCGTGATGTGTGTCCCCAGTGACGCGTTTAGGATTTGCTTATCCTCCTGGGGCCCAGTTTATGCGAGGAGCCACCCCCACACCCATTAAGAGAGACTTGCGTAGTCCCTTGGGACCTTATTTGCTTCCCCCACTTTTCCCTTTGAAAGACCGGTCTTTTCCACTCCTCCACTCTGTGTCCCTTAGGTACCTGTTCACCTTGCCTCCGACCCGTTCCCCCCCATGGGCTTCACCCCCACCCTGTGCGCCCCTTCCCTCCCCTCACCATGGCGAAGCCCGAGAGCAGGGCAGACGTGCGGCTGGAGGCTTTGAGCTTGGCCCGGCTGAGGTAGAGGCGGCGCCAGCTGAGCGCCCGCAGCGAATGCTGACTGGCCCCCATGAGGTCCAGGTAGCCGCGATGCACGAACTCCCGGTATGTGGCCGAGCCCGCGGGGCTCTCGGCCTCCGGGTTCAGCGGGGCCTGTTCGCCCGGGTCCCCCTCGCCGCCCTTCATCCTGGGACTGCGGCACCAAGCGGGTTGGTCCGTCAAGGCGGAGCCGAGTCGCCTCTGGGGCCCCAGCAGGGCGGGCCCAGGTCTGGGGAAGGCCCCATGCCCCAGCGGGACGAGCGAGGATGCGGGCGGCGAGCTCCCAGGAAGACGTGGCCCGGGCGGAGCAGGAAGAGCAGGCGACTGCGGGGAGCCCTAGGGGCTGAAGCCGAGGCCGAAACAGGAACTGGGGCGGAGGCGGAGCTGAGGCGGCCACATGATGGGGTGGAGCCGGGGGACCGTGGACAGAGATCCCAAGGGACCCCGAGACCCCAGTCCATCTAGGATGTCCTCTGGGTGCCTCAGCCCCACTGTGATGAACGTCGGCCCGTGACTGGGAGTTCCGGATTCTGGACCACTCCAGGCACACCTCAAACGTCCAGACTCCCAACCCTCACCTGAACAGCGAACTCAGGGGCAGTGACCCCATCTCATCCTAAAGACTGCAGAAGGCCCTACAGCCTCAATTTCTGGAGACCCACTTAGACCTTAGATCCCCCAGACCCATCCAAAGAGCCCCGTCCTCCCAGACCGTCAAAGAATACTCGGGTCATCCCCCCTAACTCCCACCCCTGGCATCCCTAACGCCGCAGACAACCACACGCGAACTCGGCGGCCCCGGCTGGAAGATTTTGAGTTTTATAGCAAACCATATTGTACAGACCCGGGGCCCAGGGGCCCAGCCCGGCTGGGTCCCCCACTTATCCCTCGCTGGGCTGCCTCCTCCCCCTCCCTCAAGCGGCCCCATCCTCAAGCCTTCTGCGAATCCCCAAAACCCCCTCCCCTCCGGCCTTTGGTCCACCCAATCCCTCCCC
>SJXQ01001831.1:15196-26513 GCA_006408695.1 Aepyceros melampus | reverse complement strand
CAGCCCTTTGGCTCAGCGCCCCCCCAGTATCTCTGACCCGCTTCCCCCAGGGGATGGATGATGAAGCAGGTGGAAGGGGGAGGGGATGGGAAGAAGAGACCCCCAGAGATATCAGTGCAGGGGGTAGAGAGTGGGGGAGGCTGGCTCGAGTCCCTGGGCAGGAACCCCAAGTTGTAAAACTCAGGAATCCCAAGTCATGAGGTGGGTGACCTGGCCTCCTGGCAGGGGTGAAATGAAGGCCTGAGGTCCAGGCTCCTGATGAGTCCTGGGGGAGGGTGGGGGGCACCCAACTAGCTGTCCTTGAGAAGCAGCTTCTCTTCTGGGCAGCGGAAGGGGCCAGGGGGCCCGGCGGCTGCCAGCCGGGCACAAGCTTCCGGGGAGAGCTGGCGGCAGGAGCGCAGGTCGAGGCGGCGGAGGCGCGGGCAGCGGCGGAACAGCGGGAGGCAGTGGTCCGTGAGGCGGTGACAACCTGAGGGTGGGGCGACAGCAGCTGAGACCAGAAGGTGAGCAAGGGGCCACCCAGACCACAAGGCCCAGGAGGCTGGAAGGATGGAGAGATAAGGGACCGTGCTTACCGGCGAGATTGAGGTGTACCAGGGTCTCTCGGAGCGGGGAGGTGGGGGCCGTGAGAAGGTGGACACTGGGATCCCCAACGTGGGCGCAGTGGCTCAGGTCCAGGGCGCTCAGCTGGGGCGCGTGGCGCAGCAGGAGCCGCAAGGAGGCATCCGTCAGCTCCAGGCCAGCCAGGCGCAGCTCTGCTACCCCCTGCAGCCGCCCTCGGCTCTCCGTTTGCCCTGCAGTAGGCAGAGAAGAGGTCATCACTGTGGGCCATTCCCATCCCTGTACTGGGCACGTCTGCACCCTCCTCCCTCACCACCCTCAACTTGCTCCCACTCTAAGGGAACCTCGACTTGCGTTTTCTGTGTGGCTCGTGGCTTGCTCTTCTCCCCTAGACTCACACAAGCCGCCATCATTTCATCTGTCCACTGCTCACACTGCCTCCTCGGGGAGGCCTTCTACAATATGCCATTTGGAACTATAACATTCCACGTACTCCAACTCCTTCCCTGCACTTTCTCCTCTTTTTCTCACTCCCACTAGAACAGCAGTCCTCAACCTTTTTTAGCACCAGGGACTGGTTTCATGGAAGACAATTTTTCCACGGACAGGGCTGAGGGCGGGATATGCTTCAGGTGGTAATGGGAGCAAAGGGGAGCCATGGGGAGTGACACTGGGGGTTGGGGACCCTTGTACCAGAATGCCACTTCCAGCAAGGCAGGAATTTTTGTCTGTCTTGTTCTTGATCTATGCACAGGACCTGGGACACAGATGCTTGTCAATATATAGTCACTCATTCAACAAATGACATCCCCAACAGGACGGCCTCCTGTCCCACCTCCTCACTTATCAAAAGAGCGATTCTCACAAGGGAGAAAGGGGGGCGGGGTGACACCCAGAGCTGGGGCTTGACACAGATACACTGCTGACACTATGTATCAAATATGTAAGCAACGGGAACCTACTGTACAGCTCATGGAAGCTTCCCTACTTAGTGCTTTCTTGAGGCCTAAATGGGAAGGAAATCCCCAAAAGAGGGGATGTGTATTTGTATACATATAGCTGATTTACTTTGCCGTACAACAGAAACTAACAGAGCAACTACAGTCCAATAAAAATTAATAAAAAAAAAGAGCAGTTCTCAAATATATGAGACCACATCCCTTTTCTGCTGAAAACTCTCCAAGGGCACCTCAGAGAAGTCTAATCTACTTGGGAGAACATTCGAGTTCCTACAAGGTCTCACCCCTGTCTCAGCTCCAAATTCCTCTCCCTCCTTCAGAAACACTTGAGCCAAACTCCACAGGGGACCCTGCCCAAGGCCACCTGTGTTTAGTCCCCTGCCTGGCCAGGGTCCCTGGCTTTCCTGTCTGAGCTCAGAGACCTCCCCTTCCTCCATCTCTGGGGTAGAAGAGCTCCCACCCTTCATCTCTGCCCCCAAAGCTTTCCTTTATATTGTATCTACCATGATCCTGCATTTCCATTTTGTAACTATGCTTGAGCACGCACTGTAGGCCAGGCAGCGGCTAAGCGGCAGCCTGCCCCTAGCCCAGTGGCTCTCCAATGAGAGGAGAGAGAGAAAGAAAAAACTAGAGACAGAGACTGACTTCTGTATCTCCCTGGGCTGCTGGTTGAAATCAATTACTGGCCCCGCCCCCAGGCAGTCTAACAAGTTCTCCTGGGACTTCTCTGGAGGTCCAGGTTAAGACTCTGTGCTTCTACTGCATGGGAAATAGGTTCAATATCTGGTTGGGAAACTAAGCTCCTGCATGCCACATGGCATGGTTAAAAAAATCCAGACAAAGGAAAAACCAAGTTCTCCAGCAACAGTGAGCTGCTGGTCCCGAGACCACGCTTTAAGAACCACAGCCTTGGGAGACAAGTTTTCTGATCATCATTCCTGTTTACAGATGCGAACACTCAGGTTTACATCCCCAAGCCAGCTACTCAAGATCACATGACTATGGATGAACAGAGCCAAGACACCAGGCCTTGTGACTCAGAAGTCCTAACTCTTAACCACAATGCTATCAGCTTTCCAGGCCCCGGCCTCTGCTGCTGCTGCTAAGTCGCTTCAGTCATATCCAACTCTGTGCGACCCCATAGACGGCCTCCCACCAGGTTTCCCCGTCCCTGGGATTCTCCAGGGAAGAACACTGGAGTGGGTTGCCGTTTCCTTCTCTAATGCATGAAAGTGAAAGTGAAGTCGCTCAGTCGTGTCTGACTCTTAGCAACCCCATGGACTGCAGCCTACCAGGCTCCTCCGTCCACGGGATTTTCCAGGCAAGAATACTGGAGTGGGGTGCCATTGCTCTCTCCAAGGCCCCGGCCTCACCCAGAAATAAACAAATTAGATCATACGACACCAAGTCAGGGAACTAGCCTGCATGAGTGTTTTATGGATCTGCAAAGTGTTCACATTTTTCTTAATGACTGATGCTACATAAGAGGTGTGTGTTAGTCGCTCACTCCTGTCCAACCCCTACCAGGCTGCTCTGTCCATGGAATATCCAGGCAAGAATACTGGAGTAGGTAGCCATTCCCTTCTCCTGACTCAAAGATCAAACTCGGGTCTTCCACATTGCAGGCAGATTCTTCACCATCTGAGCCACCAGGGATGCTACATAAAAGGCCATTTTTATAAAGAAATTTTGATATGGAGCTTTTCCCTGAAAAATTGTAAGATCTAGCATCTACCCCATTCACCCAACGACGATGTTGAAGCTGGGTGGCAAGGTGTACTCCTTAACATCCTGCACCAAGCTCACCACTTCTGTAACCTGCCAGGCCACCTCTGGGCACCTACTTGGCAAGCTCTGAATTCTCTCCTTTTCTCTTTGAGGAGCTGAGAGCCTGGAGCGGGGATATACCTGCTGATGCCCTCAACCTCAGGCCACAGCTAAAGGCCAACAGAGGGAAGTGGAGGAAAGAGAGGTCTCGTGTGGCTGGAGCAAGGCAAGTGGGCTCAAGGAGGATTTCACTGAGGTGGGCCTTCAGGGATTTATTTGAATGAGAAGGAATGGGGAAGGGAAGGGTAGCCAGGCAGAGAACAGCAGGGGCAAAAGCAAGGAAGTAGGAAAACTTGCAGTGTTGATCCAGGGATGCCACACAAGGACAGGAAGCCAAGGGGATAAAGGTGGGCAGACAGGACTTCCATGGTGCTCCAGCGGTTAAGAATCCGCCTGCCAATACAGGGGACATGGATTCGATCCCTGATGCAGAAAGATCCCACACGCCAAGGAGCAACTGAGCCTGTGAGCCACTACTGAGCCGAAGCACCAAAACTACAGAAGCCCATGTGCCCTAGAGGCCCTGCTCTGCAACAAGAGATGCCACCACAATGAGAAGCCTGTGCATTGCAACAAAGAGTAGCTCCCACTTGCTGCAACTCGAGAAAGCCCGAGTGAAGCCAACAGAGACAGAATGTAGCCAAGGGGGAAAAAAAGTGGGTAGAGTCTCAAGGAACATGTTAGGCTTAGGGGGGCCTGGATGGCTCACCTTTGCGAGCTCCTGATAAAGGGGCTTAGAATAAGTCAATTCAAGCAGGAGAAGATGGAGTTGGTCTGCCAGGCAACCAGCGCATTCTCACCTCACGGAACGCAGTGTTCTCAACGCTCAGTCCAGCTCCAGGAAGAGAGGGCCACAGGTGGGTGCTCAGATTTGGCCTGGCCTGTGTGACTTGCAACTGTCACTCTAGCCCTCTGGGGCCTCACCCAGAAATCCTAGTTCCTTCTCTATCCTAATTCCTTTCCCTTCCAAGACTGCTGTGAGGGGGATGGGTTGGAAAGAAGGGAGCCATGAAAGAGAGCTGCCAAAGCAAGGTGCTGGGCTGAGTTGACAGTCTTTGACCTCATGGAGCTTAAGAACCTTGCAGGAGACATATTTTAACCAAATCACTTCACCACTGTACAATGATATGCTAGAAGGGGACTGCTCTCTGGAAGAGGGACTCTCATCTCAATGGAAGAGGAGATCTTGGAGGGCTTCTAGGAGGAAGTGACATTGATGCTGAAGCCTAAAAAGCAATTGGGTATCAGGTGGAGGAGGACAGAGCATTCTAGGCAAAGAGGAGTGGGCCAAGGCCCTGGGGCTGGAGGAAACTTGGCAAGGAGGCTGAGATGGCTGAAATGTAAGGATAGCATAGGTCAGGGGGAGCCAGACCAGTGGCCTTATCGACCGTGGTAAAATACTGATCTGCATCCAAAGAGCACCAGGGAACAACAAGAACGAGTGGGGAGCATGGGGTGACGTGGACAGACCTGATCTTCTGGGTGGTTCCCCTGGCTTAATTATGGAAAACACACTGGTTGGGGACCAGAGAAAATGCTGAGTATCCCAGCTCCTGGCTAGAACTAGACGAAGGACCTTTGCTCCAGGCCTCAGGACTCCTACCTCACACCTCAATAGGACCCCTAAAGTGACCAGGTTGGTGCTTACCAGACCAGCCCCAGTTCCCAGCATCCCCTCTTTGCCAGCATGGTTCCCAGGCTTCACAAAACTGCTTATTCCTTCACACTCCCTGGGAAAACCCTGTCTCTTTCAGGACTCAATTAAATAGCACCTCCTTAAGAGGGCTTTTCTCATCGCCCTCCTTTCCCACCTCCCCACCCCCGCACCGACCACAGCCGTTACCATGTCATGCCCTTCTATTTCTGCATGACTGAGGAATGGGGCTCACTCAGTTTGAGGTCTCCAGGGCGCTACCCAGGGCCGGGCCCAGAGGCTATGTGCCATGAAACTGACTTTACCTGGTGGCTGGGGCCAGGGCCTGAGCAGGGTGAAGAGGTGGCTGGGGCCAGGGCCTGAGCAGGGTGAAGAAGTGGCTGGGGTCTGACTCAGGAAATATAACCACCACCTCCACACAACCTTGCAAGTCAGCTGGCTCCCCCGTTTCTGCTCTGCTCCCTCAGAAGAGTCCTCATCGTTTCACTTCAGGGCAAGAAGATCTAGGGGCCAATTCTACTGCTCAATCATATCTTTGTTGGGCCCACACATGAATTTTAAAAAGGTGAATTACGTGCCATCATTTAAAAACCAGGATATTTCACAGAAGATCCTTTGTCTGGCTCCTATTGACAAATGGAACTGACCAGCCACTTCAGGCCTGTGTTCTTCCACAGCGGTCCCTCTGCTCCCCTGGGAGAAGTCTCCCCCTGTAGTGCCCACCATACCCAGAGATTTCGCTCACAATCCCCTGGCTTCTCCTAGAATTCTGTGTCATCCTCCTGTTCCACACTGCATTTCATCCCCTAATTATCTTCCCCTCTGGAAGTCAGGGGCTACATCTTCCTTATCCCATCCCCTCAGCTCTGATCACAGGGCCCAGCACACAGCAGGAAAGTGAATGAATGAACATGAGCCAAGCAGGGCCTGTCTCCTCAACCTCAAGCTCTATCCATTCTTCAAATCCTTTAACACCCAGCAGGAGTCGGAAGAGACCGTGGAGACTTCATCCCCCAGCCTGTCTAACCCCTCCTACAAAGGAGCCAAGAGAGGCCACACCTGGTTTGGTGTCTGGCGGAGGCAGCAACAGCTCGCGGAGCTGGGAGTCTTTAACATCCTCGATCCAGCGGAGTCCAGGAGCCGCAGGGCCGGCAGTGGGGCTGAGCCCAGGGCAGAGACAGAGAGCCAGGAGCAGCCAGAGAGCACCAGCTCCTGCAGGCCTGGGGGAGGGGGGAGGTCCCCAGAAACAGGCGCTAGGAGGGCTGTCCGAGGTCTGTTCCCTTCCCTTACCCTGCCCCACCTCACCATCTGGCACTACCTTGCAGTCGGTTCAGAAGCCACATGAGCTGCTTCTTGGAGACACCTGTCCAGCTGAGGTCCAGGGCTCGAGGCTGCCGGCGAACCACACCACTAAGCATGGGCGGGGTCAGTGACTTCCTCCGGCTCAGGTCCATTCGAGGCCACAGACGCTTGTCGTAGCACCTGTTGGCCACAAGGGGGAGACAGAGACCTCAATCCTCAGCTCACAGTCTCAGGGAAGCCACAATCCCCACCCTGGTTCACCCCAGTTCTCTCCTGGTCCATACCAAACAGCAGGGGTGGGCAGGGAGCCCCAGGACCCAGGCCAAGAACACTGGGTGTGGGGTTCAACTCCATCACTAATTGGATGTGAGATCTTTGGCAAGCCCATGCCTCTCCCTGGGTCTCAGGCCTTGTTTATAACACAAAAAGTGATAGTCAACAGGTGGGCCTTGCCCACGAGGTGGTTATAAGATCAAATGGGGTTATTACAGTTAGTGGACCTTACAGGGACTTTCCTGGTCCAGTGGTTAAGAATCTGCCTTCCAATGCAGGGGACATGGGTTTGATCCTTGGTTGGGGCACTAAGATCCCACATGACATGGGGCAACTAAGCCCATGAACTGCACTAGAGCGCCTGCACGGAGCACGTGGATAAGCTGCGTGCTGCAACTACTGAGGCTGTGTGCTCTAGAGCCTGAGCATCTAGAGCTCACTGCCAGGCCTCACCCTGCAGTGAAAATCCAGCCCAACCAAAAACAGAAAAAAACCTATAGTGAGTGGGCCTAAAGCTTTCAAAGCATTGTGCCAAAGACAAACACACTCTACACACTGTATCTGATGGAGACCCAGAGTCTAGCAGCAGGCCCCATCCTCTGCCTTGGGCTTCTCACCAGTTATGGTGGCTGTGGGTACTTCTCAACCTCTACTAATTTTTGCCCATGATCAACGTCTGCTCATCCTGAGGACCAGCTGCTCAGGACTTGACTTACTAGTCTGTGATTACTCTGAGCCTCCAGCCAGAATGGAGACTTCACAAGGACAGCCCTGGCTTCTTCCCCTCGGCACTCCCAGTGCCCATCACCGGGCCAGGTGCGTAGTTTACCTTCTGGACATCTGTTGCATGAATGGGTGATCTCAAGCTGAATGTGAACCACCCAAAGCTCCCACGGAGCACCCCTACCACACACTTCATTTACGGCTTCCCAGTGATCCAGTCAGTCAGTGTTTATGGAAGGCCTAGTAGCTCCCAGTTGTTGACACTACAAAGATGAAAGAGGCCTGCATAAAGTGAAACGGGTTGGTCTCCAGCAACTCTGACAGCCTTGATGAGACCAGCATGCAGGAAAACTGGAGAAGCGCTTCCCAAACTGATGTTACCAGGGAACCCTTTCCCATCTCTGCCAAAGTCATCTACTAATACACTGTAGTACTGGGTTGGCCAAAAAGTTCATTCAGGTTGCCCCCCAACATAAGCTGTTATGGAAAATCAAACAAACTTTTTTTTGGCCAACCCCATACACTAGAGTTCTCGAGATGCGGTTTGAAAAGTTTCTTTCAGTACAGTTCAAAGCCATGTCAGAAAGTTCCCACTGGGCGAGATGAACTGTATCAGAAGCAGCAGGGGTTGGGAGGGGAACCAGGAAGCTGTCTCTTATCTCTCTCCCAGCCCCGCTTCTGGAGGCTTTCCCTTCAGGAAGCCCTGGGCTGGGGCAGAAATGCCCAAACTCCAGTCATTCAGTATCCACTTATCTGCAGAATGTAAATTCATCTTTAAATCAATTCTTAAAACCGGCATTTGCACTGAAAATGAGTATTGTTTCACATACATATGTTATACTTAGACATAAACACCATAAAAAGAGACCAGGATTCTGCTAGGTGTTGCTATGGCTTTTGATTGCCATCTAAAGACTATTTTTGTTAAACAGGGAGATAAGTATTAGAAGGGTTGTCAAGTGTTAAAAGAATCCGCTGGCCAATGCAGATGTATGAGACGCAGGTTCGATCCCTGGGTCAGGAAGATGCCCTGGAGGAGGAAACGGCAACCCACTCCAAGATTCTTGCCAGGAAAATTCCATGGACAGAGGAGTCTGGTGGACTACAGTCCATAGGGTTCCAAAGAGTGGACAAAACTGAGCGTGCACGCATCCAAAAGATAAATAGCACCCAATGGAGGAACTTTCTTTTCAAAACTATTACTAATAGAAAGATCAAGCCAAGTTTTTGTGCCACTTGCAAGTCTCAGGCAAATTCCAGAACCCTTGGGTGACATTTTAGGGAAGGCTGGAAACACATACACCAAGGCTTTGATCCAAAAAACTCCACCCTCTCTCCCACCTGCCACCTCCTACCATTTCCCTTCCTCTTCTGGCATTCTAGCCTCCCCCTCTCCTGGTTCCACCCACTCAAACAATAAACAGTTGCAAATCTCTCCAATTCTAAACAGGAAAAGAAAAAAAAGAAAAAAAACTACCCACCTTCAATCCAGCTTCTGCCTCTAGGTTCTGTCCCTTATCTCCTTCAACTCAGGGAAATCCCATTCTATCCAAAATTTCTCTCTGCTCACTCTGACCCGGTCATGAGTTCCAGCTCAACTGTCACCACCAACTTGAAGCTCTCCTAGATCTTATCTGGCTAGTTGGGAACCCTTCCCCCCGAGGGCACACAAAGGCCACCAGCTATCTGTATATTGCACTCCACAAGAGCCAGGCCAAACCACCTGCTTACCAACAGACACCTGCTATCTGGTGCCAAACCATTTTGGCACATGTTTGTCTTTGATGGAACTGCCAACCAACCCAGATCCCTCAGGCCTTAGCGCCAGTGCTTCCTCTTCCAGGAAGTCTCTCCTGATTTTTCTTGGCTGCAGCTAATCTGTCCCTTTGCCCTTGGATGCCAGAACACTGGGTTTAAATCTCAGAGTGGCAGCCAATAGTCACCGAGGGCCCCCTACTGATACTAAGTGTCGAGACGCGGAACAGTGAGGAAACGGGGGAGGCAGCTGAGTCTCACAGTAACTGGGACAACAAGGGACATGATAAGAGCCGGTGAGAAACTGGGTCGGAGAGGTTCCTGGGAAGACAATGCCAGATCTGAGATGTGAAGGAAGGCAACAGTTGGGGCTTCCCTGGCGGTCCAGTGGTTAGGACTCTGCGCTTCGACTGCAGGGAGCACAGGTTTGAAACCTGGTCAGGGAAATAAGATCCTGTATGCTGCACAGCAGGAGTTAATTCTATTGAGGGGAGGAGGAAGAAGATTTGAGTTCAAATAAGGAAGAACCAGTGTCCTGGCCAAGTACACAGGAAAAAAAAAAAAAAAAAAACCGGGAGAGCTCTGAGAATCTTAGGTAGTAGGAACAAAAGGCAATTCATCATCTCACCTTAACAATGAGGGTGACGAAGACGATGACTCCAGCAGGAATACCTGAATACCTCATGTTCACCCATGAAAACCCATGTTCACCAAGGGTTTATTACGTTCTACGCATTACACATTTAACCTCACAACAGCCCTAGGAGGTGAATACTATAATCACCATCTCCTTTTTAGAGGTCAGGAAAACGAGGTCCAAGGAAGTTAGGAGACTGATTTCAAGGTCCCACTTCGATTACATGGTAGCAGAGTCAAGTGGTAGAGCAAGGTGGTCTGGATCAAGAGCTCCAACATGGAGAAGAGGAAGGGCTAAGGCTACGGAGGAGGGCCAGCCCAGGGTAGGGGTGTCTTGGCCAGGAAGGCTGGAAGGCCAGGCTGGATGAACATGGGCACAGAGCTCCGAGGTGCGGAGTGTGAGCAGTAGGGATCGAAGCCCCAGCTCTGCCGCCTCTGTGCTCGGAGTGACCTTAGGCAAGTTACTTGTTCTCTCTGGGCCTCCATTTTCCAAACCATAAAATGGTGTAAAAGCAGCACTGATTTCACAATTTGCTGCAAAAATGAAGGGAAAGTAAATTAACTCGTTTAATTTTTTTTAAATAGTGATTTAAAATAATTAAACAATGTTTTAAAAAAAAGGGGAGGGAGAGATGATGCAGAGGAAGTGTTTAGTGCAGTCACTGTTCTTGTCCAAATGTCCAACAGGACCATGGAAGTTTGTTGTGAGGGTAACAGGGGGCTATAGACAGGTTCTTCCTAGACTAGTGTATGCATGTTCAGTCACTAAGTTGTGTCTGATTCTTTGCAACCCTATGAACCAGATTCTTTTGTCCATGGAATTTTCCAGGGGAGAATACTGGAGCAGGCTGCCATTTCCTTCTCCTGGGGATATTTCTGATCTAGGGAATCGAACCCACATCTCCTGCACTGGTAGGAACATTCTTTACCACTCAGTCACCTGGGAAGCCCTCTTCCTAGACTAGAGAATGACACTTAGGTAAGAGGTTGGAAGATGTCCAAGGCCAAGGCATCCATCACCCATGGGACACCGAGCCTGATGGCCAAATGCCCTACCTGACTCCCTTTCCCCTTGACTTCAGACACCCCTGACCAACTCAGCTCACCTCCAAAGTTGAGTCCAAAACCTCCCTCTTGTAGAGGCCCTCTGGGGCCACAGAGCTAGACCAGCCAAAACAGCTACCCGTAAGGACTTCCCAGCTTCCCAGGGTCCAACCCAAGCCACTTCTTCCTTTTCAGCTCTCTGGGCTCCTTGCTGGCACTGAGCTCCTTCCATCCGTCCATCAGTGTTTAGTCCCAAGTCCAGCTGCCTTGACCAGGCAGTGTAGTGCCTTCCTTGCTCATTTCCAACGAAGTCTCCACCCTCTTCCCTGGGACTCCGGAACTCGCCCAGGCCTTCCCTCCCACCACGACCCCACCTCCCTCCCCTGACCTGGGCAGATCACTGTGCCTCCCATTTCCAAGAGAAGATGGAAGCCATCCGACGGGAAAGCCTGCAACTTCCTGCTCTCCCACCTACAAATTTCTATCCAGCTCCACCTTCGCTGCCTCTTTTTCACACTCCAACTCGATTTCCTCACTTTCCTTCACTCGACAGGTGTTTTTTCAGTACCTCCTGTATGCCAGG
>SJXQ01001830.1:224745-251983 GCA_006408695.1 Aepyceros melampus | reverse complement strand
ACATGTTGGCTTTATTTTCTGGTCATGTTTTTCTGGAACTCTCTTGCTTTTTCGATGATCCAACTGATGTTGGCAGTTTGATCTCTGGTTCCTCTGCATTTTCTAAAATGACTTGAACATCTGGAAGTTCATGGTTCATGTATTGTTGAAGTCTAGCTTGGATAATTTTGAGCATTACTTTGCTTAGTAAATTTTTAATTCAAAGTGACAAAATGGCAGAATAGAAGAGCACATGCTCAACTTCTCCTGTGAGAACTCCCAAATACAACTCGCTGTGAACAGCCATTGACAAGACAATGTTGGATCCCACCAAAAAGAGATACCCTATGTCCAAAGGCAAAGGAGAAGCCCCAGCAAGATGGTAGGAGGGGCAAAATCTTGTTTAGAATCAAATCCCATACCTGCCAGAGATACCCATAGGGCTCAAACAAAACTGTGTGTGACCAAGAGACTCCACAGAGACTGATCAGACCTGCCTTTGAGTGTTTGAGCATCTCCTGTGGAGGAACGGTCAGCAGTAGCCTGCTACAGGGGCAGGGGCTCTGGGTGCAGCAGTCCTGGGTGTGGCATAAGCCCTCTTGGAGGAGGTTGCCATTAACCCCACCACAGAGACACCAAGCAGATGACCCACAAACTGCATAACAATTATACCAAAGAAAGTCTGCACTATTAGGAAAGTTCTAGGACCCAAAACAGAATTTTCAACCTGGGGATCTGTCAAAGGGACTGAGAAGTCCCAGGGAATTAGACACTTTGAGTGTTTGAGCATCTCCTGTGGAGGAACGGTCAGCAGTAGCCTGCTACAGGGGCAGGGGCTCTGGGTGCAGCAGTCCTGGGTGTGGCATAAGCCCTCTTGGAGGAGGTTGCCATTAACCCCACCACAGAGACACCAAGCAGATGACCCACAAACTGCATAACAATTATACCAAAGAAAGTCTGCACTATTAGGAAAGTTCTAGGACCCAAAACAGAATTTTCAACCTGGGGATCTGTCAAAGGGACTGAGAAGTCCCAGGGAATTAGACTTTGGAGGCCAGCGGGATTTGATTACAGAACTTCCACAGGACTGGGGAAACAGACTCTTGGAGGGCACAAATAGAACCTTGTGCACACCAGGACCCAGGATAAAACAGCAGTGTCCCCAAAAGAGACTGACCCAGGCTTGCCTGTGAGTGTCCAGGAGTCTCTGGCAGAGGCGTGGGTTGGGGGTGGCCTCTGAAGGGTCAGGGGCACTGAGTGCAGCAGTGCAGGAACAGGATCTTTTGAAGGAGGTTGCCATTGTCTTCATTACCTCCACCATAGTTTGGTCTCAGGTCAAACAACAGGGAGAGCCATAGTCCCACCCATCAACAGGTAGCCGTGTTGAGGGGCATTCAACATTCACAAGGTCCAAGGGTTTCTAAGTAAACAACAACTGATCTCCTGGAGTCTCCTGGGGGGCATCATCAAAAAGAATTCATAACAGGGTAGACTGCCACAGAACTAATTTTAACAAGTACCTTTAACTCACACATTAAAAAAAAAAATCACATGAAAAGTTGCTAACGTTGCTAAATATAAGGGAAAGGCATTCAGTATCACCTCATACTACCAATCAGAATGGTGACTGTCAAGCACTCTACGAAGGTTAAATCTGTCATATGCCATGAAGAAAAGGGAATCCTCCACCTCTGTTGCTGGAAATGAAAATAAGTGAAAGCCACTATGGAGGAGAGCGTCGACGTGCATCAATAATGAAAATGAGAATGAAACTAGAATATCCCTCAAACCATACACAAAAATAAACTTCAAAGAAGATAAAGATCTAAGTGTAGGACAGATACTGTGCAAATTTTAGGACAATATAGGGGAGGCATGCTGTAACATCAATTCCACGAAGTGTGCCTAGAATAATGAAAAACAAACCAAAACTAAGAAAACAGGACTGAATTAACCTTAAAAGCATTTGCATAGCAAACAAAACCCTAAATGAAAAAGATAGTCCTCAGAATGGGAAAAAACACTTGAAAACAAAGATGTCCATAAGGAATAAAGAAGATGGGTATATAGACACAATGAACCATCACTCGGCCACAACAAGCAAGAAAGAATGCCATGGGCAGCCTCAGGGAAAAAAGTAGACATGATCATAGCAAGTGAGGTGAGAGGGACAGGGAGGAATATAGCATAAGATATCACTTGTAGCTGGGATCTAAAAATGGATACAGATGATCTTCTTTACCGAAGAGAAACAGTCTACAGACTCAGAAAAGAATCAGTGGTCCCCAGAAAGAAAAAAGCAAAATTGGGACAGGGAGTAATGAACTGATTCAGTCTAACATAGGGAGGCTAATACTTAAAAAAAAAAAAAAAGTATCTACCAGGAACCACTGAGTAACACAGGAATCCTATTCAACACTCTGTAACATCCTATACTGGAACAGAACCTGGAAGAGAAGATATATATGTCTATGTACAAGTGAATCAAGTTCCTGTCGATCCAAAAGGAAAAAAAAAAAAAAACACACACACAACCTGGTCATTCAACTACATACAGCAACTCAAATTAGGGAATAAAAGTACAAAAAAGGAATCAGAAAGGCTGACTCTACTGTCCTCAGGCCATGGTGACGCAGATGGTGTCACTTCCTTGGAGCATGAGCTGGTTTCAGTCCCAAGACTGGAGGGTCTCAGTGCAGATGGAGCTGGGAGCATGTGGCAAGAAATTGACCCCACGATGGACCTGAGGTGCCTCCTGCCCTCTGCATGAGCACCCAATCTCCAGAGGCAGGCAGGCCCTCCTGCTGAGAAACCAAGCCTATCTTACCCAAGAATTGGTGGAGCCTCTGGGCTGGAACAGGTTTTCAAGGTCCCCTGGCCACTGTATGTCCCCTAGGCTGGGCTTCCTACCTCCAGCCTCCATCCTTAGGGTCACCCCTCCTACAAATGACAGCACTCTCTGCAGAATGGTGTTCAAAAAAACTGGGATGTGTCCTAGGGACACTGGGTAAGGGGGAAGGAGAAGAGACACAAACCTTGGGTGTTTCTTCTGGCACATTCCACACTAGCTGACAATCCATGAACAGAGTTTTCCATGGGGATTCAATGCCTGAGGACCAGAGTAGGGCAGGGAGCAATGCTGTTTGCTTAGGGCCATCTTCTAGAACAACTTTAAACAGAGTGCTGTTGGGCTTTTCATACTCACAAGGCCTGAGGGACTGTAAATGACATCTCCCGTCCAGTCATGTCCCAGGGTAAATCATCAGACAGGAATTCAAACGGGCCACCTTTCAAGAAGACAATTTCAAGAGGTAAACAGTCACACTGTACAATATCGAAAATCACCAGGAAAATCCTTCTAGCTCACTGTGTATTCAGTTCAGTCACTCAGTCGCATCCTACTCTTTGCAATCCCTGGACTGCAGCACATCACCATGTATTACATCCGCACTAACCAAAACGCCCATGAAAAATCCCTTCCCACAGGTCAGAATGGCCACCATCTAAAATATCTACAGAGAATACGGGCTGCAGAGGATGGAGGCAAAAGGGAATTCTCCTACACTCTTAGTGGGGTGTAAATGGGTGCAGCAAGGAGGTTCTTTATCAACTAAAAACCCAAAAACCACAAGACCCAACAATCCCATGTCTGTGTTCAGACCCGGAAAAAATCAGAATTCACTGTGACCCATGCACTTTTGTTTTCAGGGCAGCTCGACTGACAATGGCCAAACTAGAACTGCTGCTGGCCAAAACCTTGGCTTTCTCTGCCCAGTGAAGCCAAATAAAAAATACAAAGACAGAGTTGGAAGGAAATATGAAGGTGGCTTTTATTCTCAAGCCAGCAGAGACAGGAACACAGTAGGGTCATGCCTCAAGGACTGTGCACCGCCCCCCACCCGACCCATGAAGAGTCTAGGGACCCATATAAAGCAAGGCCTCACAGTCAGGAGTCAGTGACGAGGAACAAAGGGGACAGGATCTCCATTTCTTCCTCCTACATGTTTTCAAAGACAGTCATAGACTTAAGTCAGTATCCCAGGAACTGACTCAGGCAGTTGGGGAAGGGGAAGGGTGTTGTAAGGATAAACACCAGAGAGGGGAGGTATTTAGCATAGAGTCCAAGGGAAAAAATGTTAATTGTAGCTCTTGCAGAGTTAGGGGGCAGAAAAGCAAACTTAGTTACAAACATTCAGACATTCAGAGTTAGGAGCAATTAAAGGCTTTGACTGTGTGGATCACAATAAACTGTGGAAAATTCTTCAAGAGATAGGAATACCAGACCACCTGACCTGCCTCTTGAGAAACCTATATGCAGGTCAGGAAGCAACAGTTAGAACTGGCCATGGAACAACAGACTGGTTCCAAATAGGAAAAGGAGTACGTCAAGGCTGTGTATTGTCACCCTGCTTATTTAACTTATATGNGGTCCCATCACTTCATGGGAAATAGATGGGGAAACAGTGGAAACAGTGTCAGACTTCATTTTGAGGGGCTCCAAAATCATTGCAGGTGGTGATTGCAGCCATGAAATTAAAAGACACTTACTCCTTGGAAGGAGAGTTATGACCAACCTAGATAGCATATTCAAAAGCAGAGACATTACTTTGCCAACAAAGGTCCATCTAGTCAAGGCTATGGTTTTGCCAGTAGTCATGTATGGATATGAGAGTTGGACTGTGAAGAAAGCTGAGCACCGAAGAATTGATGGTTTTGAAGTGTGGTGTTGGAGAAGACTCTTGAGAGTCCCTTGGACTGCAAGGAGATCCAACCAGTCCATTCTGAAGATCACTCTGGGGTGTTCTTTGGAAGGAGTGATGCTAAAGCTGAAACTCCAGTACTTTGGCCACCTCATGCAAAGAGTTGACTCATTGGAAAAGACCCTGATGCTGGGAGGGATTGGGAGCAGGAGGAGAAGGGGACGACAGAGGATGAGATGGCTGGATGGCATCACCGACTCGGTGGACATGAGTTTGAGTGAACTCTGGGAGTTGGTGATGGACAGGGAGGCCTGGCGTGCTGCAATTCATGGGGTCCCAAAGAGCTGGACGCGACTGAGCGACTGAACTGAACTGAAAGTAAAAAAAAAGAAACCAGGAATTTTCAGGCCTGCTCACTGTTCTCTTTATCCCCTTTGTTCTCAAAAAAGGGAAAGAATAAAAAAACTCATTCCTCTATTTTTCCTTTGCATGTGTTCCTACTCACTTCAGTCATGTCAAACACTTTGTGACCCCCATGGCCTGTAGCCCACCAGGCTCCTCTGTCCATGAGATTCTCCAGGCAAGAAGACTGGAGTGGGTTGCCTTTCCCTTCTCCAGGGGATCTTCCCCACTCAGAGACTGAACCTGCACCTCCTGCATTGGCAAGTAAATTCTTTATTGGCTGAGCCACAAGGGAAGCCCTTTTTATCCTTCTCTCTGTGACAAATTCAACCAAGTCATCCATCGACAGGAAAATGAAAACAGAATGGTGTAACTCTACACAGCAAAGGTATCAGAACAGTACCAGCCCTGAATCAGAACGGAATAATGCTAATGACAACAGCGTGGATGGATAAAGTGATTACCATACTAAGTAAAGGAAGTCCCAGAGAGAAAGACAAATATCACAAGGCATCACTGACAGGTATCTTCTTGAAACTGAGGCAAATGTAGGATATTACCCAGTAGAAACAGACTCACAAATTTTGAAAACCACTTCTGATTATTAAAAAAAAAAAGTTAGCAATGTAGGATAAATGAAGAGTTTGCAAGGAACAAAAAGACATGAATATACATCAAACAGAGAATCAGGAAAAAAAAAAACTGTTGAACAGCAAAGGGCAGCATACTGGAGACACTGTAATCCTCTATCTGGGGAAAATGAACCCAAGAAAAGAATTGATAAATGGCTGTGTATCACTGAATCAAGCTCCCATATTTCTGAAACAAACACAGTATCGGAAATCAACCCTACTCCAAAATAAAACAAGGAATGCACAGAAAAATAAATGAAAAAAGGAACATGAGGAATCGCTGACGCCTTGTGGCCATTTTTTATAACAGCAACTCTACAGCTGTGTTCAGTGCAGTTCAATTGCTCAGTCGTGTTTGACTCTTTGCGACCTCATGGACTGCAGCACACCAGGCTATCCTGTCCATCACCAGCTCCCGGGGCTTGCTCAAACTCATGTCCATGGAGTCAGTGATGCCATCCCACCATCTCATCCTCTGTCGTCCCCTTCTCCTCCTACCTTCAATCTTTCCATGCACTTATTATTCACAAGGTCTGTGGGGCTGTAAGTGAAAAACAACTGCCTTCCAGAAGTCTCCTAGGGGTGGTCAACGAACAAGAATTCAAAACTTGGCAGATGATTGCAGAGCCAAGTTCAACAGGTACCTTTATAAGGGATGAAAGAGGACACAGAGGAGAAGCCTCATGAAGACAGAGGCAGAGATGGAGGGAGGGGGCCACAAGCCCAGGGACCCCTGGAGCTCCCAAAGCTGGAAAAGGCAGGAAGGACCCTATGCTAGAGGCTCCGGAGGGACTTCAGTCCTGCACCACCTTGATCTCAGGTGTATGGTCTCCAGGACTGGAGGAGGATGAACTCCTATTGTTTTAAACCATTCAACATGTCGTCATTTGTTAAAGAAGCCACAGAGAACTCACACAGCCTGTGCTCTGTAGGATCCTAGAAGTGTGGGTCTCACTAAAGGCAGATGGAGACTGGATTACAGAAACTTAAGAGTCAACACTGGGCCCTCAGAAATGCTAAAGCAGTGGCTGGACTCCAGAATGTTGAGGAGTCAATCTGAAGCGTGTCCCTAGAGTACTAGCTGCATATGCCTCCCCAGGTTCTTACACCTATACATGTAGCATAGTAAGTATCTAGTCCTGACTGAGGACATTTAATGTCACTGTTCACAGTGCTCATTAAGAACCCACCAGGTACACAGGTGAAAACCCAAGTAGGATGCTAGGATGAGCAATTCTGAAGATGGTCGGGGTGGGGACTTTCTCCCATGCAGCTAGCAGCCCCTGTATCCCTGCCCCTGCAAGGAGTGTCCTCACTGGGATGCTGCTGGGCCATGAGCAGGCATCTGAGAGTAAAGGTTAGCTGCCCCCAGGCCAGCTGCTCCTGAACCTAATCCACCCTTCCCAGGTAAAATTTTGAAATATGTGGAAAGACCTTACAGAGTGGAGGAAAGTGTTGGGAGCCACACTAGTGACAGCTCCCTTGCTGAGTTGGTGCCTGCAGACCAGGCAGGATGGTCCTGGCCTGGGTGCTCTTCTGGAAGCTGTCACTTTCCCTGAGTTGCCCCTTCCATTGTGGCCCCACTGTCTTTTTTCTTGCATCCTCACTTCTGCCTGGGGAGGCTTCAGACAGCAAGCATGGGCATCACATTCTCTTTCTCAGCAGGTGGCAGCCTCACAAGTCCAGCAGGAGGTCCAGCAGAGCCCCACTCACCTCTTGCTGCCTAGACAGGGTGTTTATATAGACCCCAACCCAGAAGTACCTGGGGAGGGCCGACCAGCTAGGTCAGACTGCCCAGGTCAGCCAGTCTTCACCCATCAGGGGCTCACAGTTGCAGAAAACAGGCCTTGCTGCACAGGTCAGGACCAAGGAGCAGGTGTGGGGTCCTGAAGGTCAGGATGGACATATGGCTGTAACTCTGGTTTCTTTCCTCATCATTTCAACTGGCCCATGAGTAGGGAACAACTTCACAAAGACCACGTCTACACAAGAGCAATCCAGGAGTCAGAGAGAAGGGGGTTGGTGGTGGAGGGGGGGAGACAGGAGCCCAGTGGCCTGGGTGCAGTGAAAACCTTCAGAGGACTTGCTTCACTGGAAGGAGGCTGCAGAGTGAAGCCTCGGGCCATAGACCTGCACAAGAGACTCTCTTAGTTCAGGTTCTGCTCTGAAGCACCCTGGGTCAGCTCCGACCAACAGGTGGGCTGGGGGTAGCCTGCAACAAGCACTATGTGCACGCTTTCTGTGTGTGGAGCTGGAGGGGTGCCCCGTGGCCTCGGAGGGACCTGCCAGCACAGGTCAGGACCAAGGAGCAGGTGTGGGGTCCTGAAGGTCAGGATGGACATATGGCTGTAACTCTGGTTTCTTTCCTCATCATTTCAACTGGCCCATGAGTAGGGAACAACTTCACAAAGACCACGTCTACACAAGAGCAATCCAGGAGTCAGAGAGAAGGGGGTTGGTGGTGGAGGGGGGGAGACAGGAGCCCAGTGGCCTGGGTGCAGTGAAAACCTTCAGAGGACTTGCTTCACTGGAAGGAGGCTGCAGAGTGAAGCCTCGGGCCATAGACCTGCACAAGAGACTCTCTTAGTTCAGGTTCTGCTCTGAAGCACCCTGGGTCAGCTCCGACCAACAGGTGGGCTGGGGGTAGCCTGCAACAAGCACTATGTGCACGCTTTCTGTGTGTGGAGCTGGAGGGGTGCCCCGTGGCCTCGGAGGGACCTGCCCTTGTGAGCCCCCAATGGCCTTTGGGGGACCAGCCTCATGGGCTGTCCTGTGCCAGCCCAGGAGAGCCCTGGGCACTGGGAGTATGTGAGCAAGCTTCTTCTCTTTGCAGCTGGTGCAGAGTTGCTTAGGAGGCAGGGTAAAAGCAGCCAAGGGCAAAGGTCAGAGAAGGGTTTGGGGTTCCTCAAGTGTGCCCCCATGAGTCCTGAGGTGCAGGGTTCATTGGAGTCCATTACATACACCTGGGGACCACCACGTGCCTGAGCTCAGCCTCGAGTTCCTGACCCATGGCATCAACACAGACCAGCCTGATGCAAGGCCCATAAGTTTGGACACTTCCATCAGGACTCAAGGTGACCTCCTGGAGCCCAGAGCAGAGGCCCGACCTCTGTGCACAGGCGAACCCACCTGCAGAAGTCCTGGTGCAGCGCCCATTCAGTGCAGTCAGCGTGGGTGCCCTTGGGGGAGCCAGTGTCTGCATCCCTCCCCCTGTGACAACAGACCGCGCAGCCCTGTTTGGCTCACAAGGGCAGAGGCAATGGAAGGCCCATGGGGGTGTGGGGTCCAGAGTGAGGACTCAGCTACCCTTGCCTAATGACCCAAGCCACACTGTCCACCCTGGGGTTGGTCAGGCCTTCCCACATCTTGCAGGAGGACTGCCTCTCCTGTTTGGGGCACTGTCACAGCTGGGCCAAGCATTCCATTGTGACTAGAGGGGGCTGTCGCCTGTCAGCCAGCATTGCATGGTGACTAGAGGGGGCCATTACCTGTCAGCCCAGGTGGATTGAGGACACCAAAACCAAGTGTGTGAGCCAGGAGATTGGCCTGGGTCAGCCCTGAGGCTGGACGGAGGCTGTGGAGGAGGCAAGGATCAGGGGATAGCATTTGGAACACAGAGCTGACCACCCTGTAGCAGACAAGCCAGCAAGGCAGCAGGGGGAGGTGAAAATGGTACCCTATGGGAGGATGGAGACACCAGTAGGCCTAGCCACAGGCATGGGGATCCAGGCTGTTCCTTCCTAGTCTGCACTCGGAGTGCCCCCAGTGACCCCCAGGACTGCTGGAAACCACTGCGTCTCCAACTAGACCTCAGCCAGGAAGGCAGGAAACCCACAAACTCAATTGGACCATGCAGGAGTTGAGATGGGGAAGTGTGGGCGCTTGGAGCCTAGAAAGCAAGGTTTCCTGTGAGGGACAAGATCATAGGGTTCTGGAGAGGGACAGGGATGGACATGGACAGGGTGTTGGGCCTTGGACAGATGGACAGATGAGGGGACCGTCAGTGAGTGTCCCCCACTAGTGCACGTCCATTCTCCCTTGGGCAGGTCCCCTCCCCTCAAAGCTGGGTCCTCAAACAGAGACAGGCAGCTCCAGGTAATCAACAGATCAGTTTATTATCCAGTAATTTACACTGTGGAATCAGGATCCAGAACGATCAGAAATATTTGCAGCTGCTCTTTGCATGGCCGGAGGTCACTGGGACTGTTGCTAGTTGACATGGTGGTGGACAGTGCTTGGAAACAAGGCATACAGTCCTGAATCAAGCTTCATAAATAGTTGACTGGTCTCATGGGTGCCAGGAACACTTCAGGGAAAGTCTTCATGGGTTGGGGACTAACAAGGCAGAGGGGCCACCTGGCCCTAATGATTCTTCAGTTCAGTTCAGTTGCTCAGTCGTGTCTCTTTGCGACTCCATGGACTGCAGCATGCCAGGCTTCAACAGCCTTTATTAGCTAGAAATGGGTTTATCTAGGATAGTTGTTGAGGGAATAAAAAACCTTTCCAAGGAAGTATTGATAATGCATGATGACTAACTCCTCCCAAACAAACCCAAACACAATGAAGCAAAAGTTTTGTGGTGTCTATCTAAATAAAGGTAAACAGAGAAGAGGGTGGCAGAGGATGAGATAGTTAGATAGCATCATCAACTCAATGGACATGAATTTGAGCAAACTCTAGGAGATAGTGGAGGACAGAGGAGCCTGGCATGCTGCAGTCCATTGGGTCACAGTCAGATGTGACTTAGTGACTGACCAACAACAAAGTGAAATGCGAGAGGGCAGAATGGTTATCTGAAGAGGCTTTACAAATAGCTAAGGAAAGAAGAAAGCAAAACAGAAGGGAGAAAGGGAAAGATACACCCAACTGAATGCAGAGTTCCAGGGAATGGCAAGAAGGCCTTCTTCAATGAACGGTGCAAAAAAAAAAAAAATAGAGGAAACAATAAAATGAGAAAGATTGGAGATCTCTTCAAGAAAACTGGACATATCAAGGGAGTATTTCATGCAAGGATGGGCATGATAAAGGACAGAAATGGTAAATAAGGACCTAACAGAAGCAGAAGAGATTAAGAAGAGGTGGCAAGAATACACAGAACTACTATACAGAGAAGGTCTTCATGACCCAGATAAACATGATGGTGTGATCACTCACCTGGAGCCAGACATTCTGGGTGTGAAGTGGGCCTTACAAAGCACTACTACAAAGCTACTGGAGATGATGGAATTCCAGCTGAGGTATTTCAAATCCTACAAGATGATTCTGTTAAAGTGCTGCACTCAATATAGCAGCAAATTTGGAAAATTCAGCAATGTCCACTGGAATGAAAAGGTCAGTTTACATTCCAATCCCAAAGAAGATAAATGCCAAAGAATGTTCAAACTACTATACAACTGCACTCATTGAATATGCTGGCAGTCATGCTAAAAATCTTTCAAACTAGGCTTCAGCAGAATGTGAACCAAGAAATTCCAGATGTACAAGCTGGGTTTCGAGGAAGCAGAGGAACCAGGGATCAATTTGCCAACATGTATTGGATTATGGAGAAAACAAGGGAGTTAAAAAAAAAAAGACCCGACTTATGTTTCAGTGTCTACACTAAAGCCTTTGACTGTAGAGATCACAAAAAACTGAAAAATTCTTTTTTAAAATTTATTTTTAATTGGAAGATAATTGCTTTACAGTATTCTGTTGGTTTCTATCAAACATCAACATTAATCAGTCATAGTTTTATGTATGTCCCCTTCCACTGTGGAAAATTCTCAAGAGATACCAGACCACCTTACCTGTCTCCTGAGAAACTTGTATATGGGTCAAGAAGCAACAGTTAGAATTGGACATGGAACAACTGACTGGTTCAGTCCTGGGAAAGGATATGACAAGGCTGTATGTTGTCATCCTGCTTATTTAACTTCTATGCAGACTACAACATGCAAATGCCAGAATGGATGAATCACAAGTTGGAATCAAGACTGCCAAGAGAAGTATCAACATCCTCAGATATGCAGATGAAATCACTCTAATGGCAGAAAGGGAAGCGGAACTAAAGAGTCTCTTGATGAAAGTGAAAGAGGAGAGTGAAAAAGTTGACTTGAAACTCAACATTCAAAAAACTAAGATCATGGCATCTGGGCCCATCACTTCATGGCAACTAGAAGGGGATAAAGTGGAAACAGTGACAAATTTTATTTTCGTGGCTACAGAATCACTGTAGACAGTGACTCCAGCCATGAACTTCAAAGATGCTTGCTCCTTGGAAGGAAAGCTATGACAAACCTAGACAGCATATTAAAAAGCAGAGACATTACTTTACCGACAAAAGTCTGTATAATCAAAGCTATGGTTTTTCCAGTAGTTAGGTATGGATGTGAGAGTTGGACCATGAAGAAGGATGAGCACCAAAGAACTGATGCTTTCAGGTTGTGGTGCTAAAGACTCTTGAGAGTCCCTTGGACAGCAAGGAGATCAAACCAGTCAATCCTACAGGAAATCAACCCTGAATATTCCCTGGAAGGACTGATGCTGAAGCTGAAGCACCAATGTTTTGGACAGCTGATGTGAACAGGTAACTCACTGGAAAAGACCTTGATGCTGGGAAAGATTGAAGGCAGGAGGAAAAGGGGGTGGCAGAGGATGAAATGGTTATAGAATCAATCACTCAATCGACCTGAATATGAGCAAACTCCAAGAGATGGTGGAAGACAGAGGAGGCTGACATGCTGCAGTCCATGGGGTTGCAAAGAATCAGACACGACTTAGTGACTGAACAGCAACAGTAGCTAGTTTTGTAGGCCAGTGGTTCTTAGCTAAGGTTGGTTTTGCTCCCCTACTCCAACTTGGTAGGAACATTGGGACATTTTTGGTTGTCACAGTTGGAGACAGTGTGCTCCTGGCATCCAATGGTTTGAGGTTAGGGATGCTACTGAACATCCTACAATGCACAGGACAGTCTCAAAGAACATCCAGTCCCAAACATCCACCGTGCAAAGATTGAGAAAGCCTGGTTTATGCAAGACCCTTCTGACTACTCTACCAAATACCTTGGATCCCTTCTCATTCTATCATGGCCAGAATACTCTCTCAACATAAGCTGGGGCAATAACTGAGTTCAACCCTTTGAAACATCACTACCCCTTCATCGCCTGGAGTCCAGTGTCTTAAAAATGATCCCTTTACTGGGTTATTTCAAGCAGGAGGGTAAACATACTGTTACTCCACTTATCCAGAAGTGAAGTCTGTAAGGGGTATTACTGAATTTAATGTCCTCTCTCTGAGCATGAGACTTTTTTAATTGGAGTATAACCGCTTTACAAGATTGTGTTGGTTTCTGCTGTACAACAACACGAATCAGCCATTAATATGTCTGTGTGTGTGTGTGTGTGTGTGTGTGTGTGTTTGTGAACCTCCCCTCCTCTTGAGCCCATGAGACTTTTAAAGTTTTATTTATTTTGGTCCAAACTTGGAATGTGAATTTTAAAAAGGTAAATCAGGGTGTCAACCTGCACTTATAAATTTTCTTTCACAGCCATTCTTCTCTTTGGAAGAGATGTAACAAGTTACAATATATTTTGAATATAGATGTTTAATAAACACCACAAATCCATCAGTTTAATAAATAACACGAATCCAAAATAATCTTGTACAATGTACCATGACCAAAAGAATGCTTTAACTTCTCAAATGGTCTTTCTCCATAAGATGAAACAGTTGAATCAATCTTTAGAATGAATCCAGGAAGAGCTTGGCTGGGCTCGATTGGCAGTGCTGTTCTGGCTAGAAGCTGGGAATTTCATTGAAACTCCTTTCTCTATATGCTTTTAGAATTCTGTTTTGCCAGTGAAATGAACTCACGTGAGACTTGGAAAGCAGAAGGAAAGTGGAGGCCAATATTTTTTACAGGTCAAGGCACTCAGACATGAAGATGCTAAGGTATCTGGCATATCTCCCGGTTTTGTCTCAATCTCCTCCACTCTGCATCTAGCTCATCCTCTTGACTACTGGCCCTCCTCACCAACTGGGGACACAATAGGGCACTTGGCATCAAGTTTACTGAGACCATCGCTTCTTTGCCACAGTCTTCGTCACACACCTATTTTGGCAAACAGACATGGAGGGCTTCTCAGGTTTTCTAACTGTTCACCAGCACTAGTACATTAAGTGAAAATATTTAGGACTCTTCCTCTTATCCCCTGGCACCTGGTTTCCAGACCATCTCTTCCTACTTTGTCATACACCCGTGACACTCGAATACAGTATTAAACCCCTTATTTGCGTCATCCTTGTCTTGGCTGTTTTCCTCATTGAATTCAAACAGAATCATAGGTCAACCACCACCACCACTCTGCCTCATTTATTATCACCACTCTACCCCATTTATTATTTTTTAAAAGACAGAGTGGTCCAAACAGATCTGCTTCTAATGTAAAATATCGCACGAGGGTCTATGGCTGCTATTTTTGTTGTTATATAAATTTCCATTAAGACCCCAGGCAAGCAACCCAATTTCTATGTCCATCTTGATGCTGGGAAGGCAGAGTTAGACAAGGAAGAATCATTATCTGATGGAAGTCCTGCCCATTTATTCTGAAGGAAACTTATGAATTGTGACACTATTTGACCTTGTGACCAACAGTCTGAAGAGAAATAATTAGCCTGTGCCACTTCTTTTTCTGTTCATAACAACAAATAATGGCATCACCAACTCAATGGACATGAGTTTGAGTGAACTCCGGGAGTTGGTGATGGACAGGGAGGCATGGGATTGCAAAGAGTCAGACACAATTGAGCGACTGAACAACAAATAAACAAATAAATAGCATTCCCCCAGTCCATCTCTAAGTGTCTCCCTCGAGGAGGCCTGGAGAAAGCTAAATGGGCTGTTTCTGAGTTGCTTTATCATGTACTAGAACATATTCTATCATTCTTTACTTCAGTTACCAAGATTCAAAGGGCCCAAGTGACCCATTATTCTTTTGCTGTGGCCAAGCTTTTTGTACATTTGATCTTTGTCATTCTATCTCTTTTTTGCTTTACCTAAATCTGTTTTGCTATAACAAATTATTTGCTCTCACCCTTGTATGCCTCCCTTTGAGTCATCTATTTCAGAACCAGTCAGAGTTGAGTTGAAATGGATTACAATCCCTAGGGTTCTTTTGCTGTTCTGTCTCAACCATGGTCTCAGTATGATGGCTGTAGAGGCTGTGTGGTCATTTCATGATATTTTTGTTGGTTACAGTATGGCCTACATATTTTTTAACTTTTTGTCTTTTGATTTTAAAGAAAATTTTATACACGTGAGACAGTGCTATAGCTCTTTAAGGCTCCAGGTCACATTTTTAAGTGTATTTTCATCACAAGTAAAATACTTTTGTTCTGCAAACTATGGCAAAATGTCATCAGAAGAAATTAGATTCCACGAAGAAATTCTCAAACAAGCAACTCATTGTATTACTCTTATATTTTTATTAATGTCTTCAGTTTGTGCATCATTTAAAATAAGGTATGTGCTTCAAAAAGCATTCCTATACATAAATAGACCAAGAGATGGTTAAGTAATTTATCCCTAAAACATGCACATCATTTTTATTCAGGTATGTATAAGAAAGGGAAATGAGCTTTCAGTCTTTTTTGTTGAATTAAAGACATTTTTAAAGTATTATTAAGAACGCCAAATGTTTTCATGGAACAAATGCTTTCCAACGCGAAATGCTAATGGAATTAAAAGGCATTAGTGTTGATCAAAAGAACTGAAAAAACATTTCCACTATACACGATCACAAGGAAAGGGGTTCCAGTGGGTTGAAAACATGTCAAATAAAGGAATTAGCATGAACTGAAAACTTTAGATGGAAGAACAGGTAGCAGAATCCAGATTATGTGACACACACACACACACACACACATATATGTATATATGTATGTATGTATATTCAAGGCACATGACTAGGCTAAACAGGTGGCTAGGTTTCATAGACCAATTTGTTCTTTCATTGGGAAAATAGTCAAATGTAATATAATTTCCATTTACTGGCCTTTATTGATAAGTAAATGCAATTAGATCTACAGAGCAAATGTCCTTTCAGATACACACCAAAAGTACACACTAGCTAACAGATGCCAGAGTAGCCAAGGCAGTATGATTACATTCCAGTTTTTTTTCACACTGTAGTTACATGGATGTTAGCTAAAACATCTTTACATTGTTTCTAGATATCATACTGTCTACTCTCAAGTTACACAAAAAATAATCTTCAAACCTAGGCAGGTTAAAGAACTTTCTAAACACAAAGGATGTTCAAACTATTGTTCAACACCAGTTAAACCCAAACCCTGGAATTGATTGTTATTATATTATTGATTGTTAATATATTATTTTTAATTATATTCAGCCTGGGCTTTTCCCAGGCTGGAAAAGTTCTCCCACACTATCTCCCTTTATCACCCTTCATGCTAGTGAAAATGCTAGCATGTTGGCTGTAGTTCTCTTCTTTTTCTTTGGTGAATCAGTGGAATGCACCTACCCATGCCCTCTACTGCCCATTCTATTATCTATACAATTGCCCTAAACATCCATGAAAGGAAAAGAAATATACAAAAAATCCTAGCCTTCAACAATATTTAAACCACCATCTTCTGAAATCAACTGCAATAGGGAAACAGGATATCAAGCTCTGCGAAGTTTGTGAATGATCAAAACTCTCGTTCTAAAAGTTAGTAATATGCAGACAAGGATAATTCTGTGTGCTTCTAACAGGCTAGCAAAACATTCCCCTTCTGACTGAGATGAACTGTTTAATATCAATACTTTACCTGCTTGGCTTTCTTGAAACACCAACAATTGCATTATAATTCCCCAAATAACAATTCTCCATGAACATTGTTTTCAAGCACCTAAAACCCTTCAAAATCAAAAGACATTGAAACAAGATGTTAGCAATACTATCAGTCTTTGCAACTTTTGTGTGCACAAAGGTCATCCAGAATTTTAGCCGACAGTTCATAAGACAAGTGGTTTTTACCTTGGTGATAGCTTTGTGCAATTACAAACAAAATGTTTCTGCAAGTAGATGACAATAAATAAAATGCTTTTTTTAAGGCTACTGCTACAATAAATGGTTCAGTCTGACGTGCACTAAAATAAACAGGTTGACAGGACAAAGATAAACCTGGAGGCATGGAACAAGATTTCAAAAAAGAGAGAAAGAAGCAGGTTGAAAAGACTGGCAGACACCATCTCTCAGGATTAAAAGGCCTGAATTACATGGATTGCTTTTAACTCCTTGGTCTCTTATATCCTTGGTTAATGTAACCTTTTTATTTCTTCACACAGCTTGGCCATGTAAATCCACCGCAGAGAGGTGACACAATAATATAGATGAATACCTGGGGTGGGGGAGAAGGCAATTTTATTTTTTTGAATCTATCACAGGTTCCTAAATAATATATAAAGGCAAGACCAATGAACAAATTTTGGTTCCATCAGAGTAGCAGTGGTATAATAATTCAACATACTAATCAAGTATTTCCAAAGATAGTAGTAAAATTAAAATGATCTTTTCTGATATAACTCACATCCACTTGAATTCCACTCTTTTTCTTTTTATTGGTAAACAGAGCAGTGGGGTTGTTTCTCTTCACTGGGAAGTGAGCAGACTAGAACTATATAAGCCACTCTACTGATAACATCATTGTCATAAGAATCACAAACTAACATAATTCCCTTGAGGTATGATTTTATAATTAAGTACATTTTTAGATTTTGTACATGGATTTATTTTTAATTATTAGGGTGATTAAAAATAATAAAAAGCATGAGTAGACTATATCTATACCACCTATGAGCAAGAATGTTGCTATGAACATTTCAGTGGATGACAGTAATTGTAATTATTCAATTGTAAGTAACACAGCAAAAATATGAGTCCTTTAAAGATGTACTCACTTTTTAATTATGGTATAATTGTAAATTATTCTATTTTAATGGTGTATGCTTGCTCACATTACTAAATTCCAAAAATAGGTTTACTATCAAATTTAGGTTCACTGCATTGTCAGTCATTCTGTTTTGATTTAAATTATAACCTAAGATCTTTAAGTGACTGATTTCATTACTCACATGCTTAGAAAAAAATATGGATTTTTTTTCTTTACAAATGTTGGGGAAAATTATGGTTATTAATGAATATGGTAAAGTGCTCAAATTATATTCAAATACACAGATATTCCAACTTGATATAAAGCTGACATCTGCCACAGGTAAAATATAAGGATTTTTAAAGCTGAAGTACAATACTTGAGGTGACAGCACTTTTTATCACAGGTGGCAAATCCTTCAAATGTAACAAGTAACCAACAAAAATAATCAGTAATCAATAAAAATAATCTGAATGTAACAACTATCTACTTTTATAACTCAATCTAAATTCCTAGATCACGGAAGGAAGAGGAAGCTAAGCTGAGAAGCCAAGAATGTGCCAGCCTTGGATACCATGGATCCTGAAGAAGAAGACATGCAAGGCGATGGCACAATTTCTAGGATAACATGAATAGATCTAGGGCTGCCCTTCTCGGTTAGGCAGGTCCAGCTGTCCAAGGTGGGAAGACCTTCAATAGCCACCTTCTGATGGCTCAGAAAGTTAAGAGTCTGCCTGCAGTGCAAGAGACCTGGGTTGAACCCCAGGGCCGGGAAGATCTCCTGGAGAAGGAAATGGCAACCCGCCCCGGTATTCTTGCCTGGAAAATCCCATGGACAGAGGAGCCTGGCAGGCTACCATCCATGGGGTCACAGAATCGGACCCAACTGAGCACCTTCACAGCCTGCTCTGTGGATTTTGGACTTGCCTAGCCAGCTCCGGCCATTGCATAAACTAATTCCCTGTGATATATCTTTTAATATATATTCAAAGAAATTCAAGGAGAGAGAATATCTGTTAACAAGTATAAAAGTTCCATGAAAAAATGTTAAAATATAGTAAGCATCCTTAGAAATTTAAAACATGGCTTCCCTTGTGGCTCAGTTGGTAAAGAATCTGCCTGCAATGTGGGAGACCTGGGTTTGATCCCTGGGTTGGGAAGATTCCCTGGAGAAAGGAAAAGCTACCCACTCCAGTATTCTGGCCTGGAGAATTCCATGGACTGTATAGTCCATGGGGTTGCAAAGAGTTGGACACAACTGAGCGATTTTCACTTCACTTACAAAAATAAACATTTTAAAATTAGTCATTAATTTTTAAAATTAAGACCTGGATAGCAGAATGAACAGAGCTGGAAGAGTTAGCTGAATGATTCATCCAGAATGTGATACAAGAAAGGAGTTTAAACATATTAAAAAGGCTACCAAACATGCAGGAAGTTCAAAGTGATCCAGTATCTGTTTATATTAGAGTTCCAAAAGGAGAACAGCATATAGACTATATTTACACACAAGAGGATTATTGCATTATAATAAGTAAATACTAGGAAATGGAACTCACCATGCATTAAAAAGTACCTCTTAGTACTTATTCCAGAAATTAAATAAAAGTTACTTATTATTGCTTTCATTAATGTCATTCAATATATTAATAGTAAATGTAGTTTTATTATCAATTCATTAGGTGGAGAAATATCATCTCTTAAAGTGAAATGCCTATTTCCGATTAAAAACAAAAACTTTTAGTACTATAGAAATAAAAGGTTCTTTCACTTCACAATGAAAGTCTAATAAGAATTCATAGTAAATATCACTCATAAATATTAGAAGCATCCAAATTAAAACCAGGAACTAAATAAAAATTCTCAGTGATTCTGTAATTATTCAACACTGCTAGTAAATGCTATATATATATACATATATATATATATATATGATAAGGTTAATATTATTAACAGATGGCATCAACGTAATTAATTAACCTAAGATAATTAACCTACAGCAGGAATCAGTAAACTATATCCTTCACCTGTGAGCTAAGAATGGGTTTTATAATTTTCAACATTTTTTTTTTTAAAAGAATATGTGACACAGATAGTATACGACCTGCAAAGCCTGGACATCACAGAACATTTGCTGACTCCTAATCTACAGCACACAGAAGAAATTTGAAAAGAATCCCATTTTAACAGTGAGAAAACCATGAAATAACCAGGAATATCATAGTAACTTCAGAGGAAAGTAAATGCCTAGTCATACATTTCAGCATTAAAAGTTATACGTAGCTCATTTCAGAGTGCTAATCATTGAGAAAAAATTCCAACACCTAATTTCTTAGAGACTGAAAGCTAAAATCACTAAAGGACAAAACTTACAACTGATATGATGATGATGATGATAGTGAGCTTGAGATTCTTCATGCACATGGCTCGGGCAAGATTTCTGCTGGTTGTTTTGAAGTGACAGACTAGGAAAAAAAAAAAGCATGAATTGTTTGATCCCTGGCAATGACTACATGACGGATTTGCAATAATACCTGCAAAACTTTTACTTTCATTAATTCTGTTCTAGTGTTCTTTACACCTTCCCTCTCTTCACAGGTAGACTGGCCATTTGTAATCTCTAGTTTCCCAAAGCAGAACTCTGCCATATATATGGTAAGTAGTAAGCCCATTGCAAAGGGTTCCCTCCTTTTGCTTCTGCACTGTAGCAGTGCATGTAACGATGACCATTAGAAGTAGTTCTCCCTGCTAGCAGAAAAGCCCTTTTCCCCTTATGCTTCCAGTAAGAAAGTTTTCGGAGAAGGCAATGGCACCCCACTCCAGTACTTTTGCCTGGAAAATCCCATGGGCGGAGGAGCCTGCTAGGCTGCAGTCCATGGGGTCGCTAAGAGTCGGACATGACTGAGCGACTTCACTTTTACTTCTCACTTTCATGCATTGGAGAAGGAAATGGCAACCCACTCCAGTGTTCTTGCCTGGAGAATCCCAGGGATGGGGGAGCCTGGTGGGCTACCGTCTATGGGGTCGCACAGAGTCGGACACGACTGAAGCGACTTAGCAGCTTAGCAAGAAAGTTTTATGAGCCAGCTGGCTGGAAACACATTTGCCTATTCTGCCGCATTTAATCCTGTTATTGTGAACCATAAAAACTGTTTAATTCCCCCAGGAAGATATGTATTTACTTATATGAGGGCCCAAACCCAAAGAACTTCACTCCTTCAGTTATCCATTTTCTTTTGCAGCATCAATTTCTTAATATATATCGAACCATTCCCACCAGGACACACGCAGTTTCAAACAAATAATAATCACTAATAGTTCAGAAGTTCCACTCCTAGATATATACCGAACAGAGAGGTTGTACAAGTTCAGCTAAAGACATATATAGAAATGTTACCAACTGCATTATTTGTTTTATTTCAAACCTGGAAACAACCCAAATGCCTACCAACTGTACTGCAAAGAATTTAACCTTGCCTGAAAGGGATCTGACCTTTGCCCTCAGCTCCTGAAAGACAACCTTTTCTTGCTTGGGAGCCATGGGCCCGCCAAATAGTAACTTAGTGCAGGGACTAGTCACTCCAGGAAGACCAACTATATGATTTAGGATAGGGGTTTAGGTCACACCTAGAGGAGCTTAGACTGGAGACTGAGATTAAGCAAGTAGGCAATCATAAGTCAATCATGCTTATGTAATGAAATTGCAATGAAAAATTAAACAACAAAGTCCTACTGTAGCACAGGGAACTATATTCAATATTCTATAATTAAACTACAATGGAAAAGGATATGAAAAAGAACATATGTATATATACATAGATGTATAACTTAATCACTTTGCGGTATACCAGAAACTAGCATAACACTGTATATAAATCAAATATGCTTCAATAAAAACAACAACAAAACTGAGCAATGAAGCCTGGGAAAGCTTCCATGTTGTACAATACTCTGCATATGTTGCAAAATAAATTTGATGGCAAAATAGGAAAAATTTAAATATAAATCATTTTCTCTATCCTTTGGCTTCTTCCCTTCCCTCACTGTGCATTGTATATCTGTATTAGGCATCAGCCAAATCTTCTACATCACCAAAATACATGCTCAACCATAAAGACCAACATTCTACCAGCACCAACAAGACAACTTAAAGATAACATTCTTTCTTAATCTTATGAGGGGCCACAATCTGGATTGTGTAAACTGTCAACAACATGTCATTTAATGTCCAGCCTTCTGTCTCAAAAAAACTTATAGAACTGTGCCTTGACTTCCAATGGGCAGAACAGTACTCAGAGCTTTCTGAGATGCTGTTCCCAGGTTACAATCCTCAAATTTGGCTCAAATAAAATTTTCAATTTCTTTGATCAATGGATTAATTTTTTGTGCGAATGTCATCGCACATCTATGCTGGCAGAGTAACAAGCCCACAGGGAGAGAACAGAAACTCTGGGTTTGGTACCTCTCCTAACTCCACCCCAATGTGCTTCTGCCCTTGGTTGGCTTAATGTGTAACATTTGCCTGTAAAAAACCATAACTGTAGGTATAATAGTTTTCACAAAGTCCTTCTAGTGAGTTATCAAAACTGAGAGTGGTTTGGGGAATTAACAAACTTGCACTTGGTGTCAGAATTGAGGGCCATTTGCAGACTGTGGCCTCTAAACTGTATATAGTTGGTGAACAAGTCTAAGTTGCCTAAACTCTTTACAATTACTCACAAAGTCATAATAAAGAATCCAAGGAGGAAAAAGATAATATGAAGAAGAAGTAGTGAGCAATGAGCTTTCTTGATGGCTCAGTCAGGAAAGTACCTGCCTGCAATGCAGGAGACGCAAGAGACATGGGTTCGATCCCTGGGTCAGGAAGATCCCCTAGAGAGGCAAACAGCAACCCACTCTAGTATTCTTGCATGGAGAGTCCCACAGACAGAGGAGCCTGGCAGGCTACAGACCATGGGTCACAGAGTCGGACACGACTTAGTGACTACACCACCACCACCAGTGAGCAATAAAGCTAATATAGTTAAGTGATTGAATGGACTGAAGATTTCTCCACAAGCCTCAGGTTAATATCCAAACAGTAATAAATCACCTACTTAAAACCAGCTCAACTAAACAGAACAATTGTTACGCCTTACCAAAGCTTTCCGTGGAGACAGGTGGGGGTGGGTGTAAATAGAAAAGAACAATAAAGAAAAAAAAAAAACCTGTGAAAATGACAAGGGCAAGCTGACAAGCCTATGGCCTATCCAATCCATGTTGATGATTTCATTAGCAGCTGATGATGCCCTAAAACTGGGCAAAGGACTTGACTAATTTCTCCAAAGAAGATACACCAATAGCCAATAAGCACATAGCTTCCCTGGTGGTTCAGATGGTAAAGAATCTGCCTGCAATGCAGTGACCCAGGAAGATCACTGGAGTTGGGAAGATCCCGTGGAGAACGGAATGGCTATCCACCCCAGTATTCAAATTGGGAAAGAAGTATGTGAAGGTCGTATATTGTCACCCTGCTTCTTTAACTGTATACAGAGTACATCATGCAAAATGTCAGGCTAGATGAATCACAAGCTTGAATCAAAACTGCTGGGGGAAGTATCAATGACCTCAGATATGCAGATGATTCTAATCTAATAGCAGAAAGGGAAGAGGAACTAAAGAGCCTCTTGATGAGAGTGAAAGAGGAGAGTGAAAAGGCTGGCTTAAAACTCAACATTCCAAAACCTAAGATCATGGCTTCTGGTCCCATCACTTCATGGCAAATATTAGCCTGGTGAAAAAGTAACTGCAGTTTCAGACTGTGAATTTTAAATCATTATAACTAGGCTTAAACACATTTTTATTAATCAAAATAGGAACTATTACAATCAATACATTTTTGCCAGTGTGAAATAAGTTTATTCCTGTGCCATAAAAATCCGTGCTTTGGGATTCGCTGAATTTTGGGGAAGTATTTTCTACCTCCTGCTGGTTGTGGAAGCATTTTCCTTGCAAAAAGTTGTCGAGATGCTTGAAAAACTGGCAGTCTGTTGGTGAGAGGTCAGGTGTTCAATATGATTGATGAGGCAAAGCTTCGTAGCCCAGTTCATTTGATTTTTGAAACACTGATTGTGTGACGTACATTGTCATGAAGAAGAATCAGGCCCATCTTGTTGACCAATGCCGGGTGCAAGAGTTGCCAATTTTAGTGCATTTCATTGATTTGCTGAGCATACTTCTCAGGTACAACAGTTTTCTTGGGATTCAGAAAGCTGTAGTGGATCAGACAGGCAGCAGACCACCAAACAGTGACCAAGACCTTTTTTTGGTGCAAGTTTGGCTTTGGGAAGTGCTTTGGAGCTTCTTCTCGGTCCAACCACTGAGATGGTCATCGCCAGTTGTTGTATAAATCCATTTTTCATTGCATGTCACAACCCAATCAAGAAATGGTTCACTGTTGTAGTACAGAATAAGAGAAGACAACACTTCAAAACAATGATTTTTTTTGATTTGTGGGCAGTTCATGAGGCACCTACTTATCAAACTTTTTCACCTTTCCAATTTGCCCAAATGCCAAATGACCATAAAATGATTAATGCTGAGTTTTTGGGCAACCTCTTGTGGTGTTTTAAGTGCATCAGCTTCAACGATGCTCTCAATCGGTCATCGTCAACTTCCAATAGCCAGCCACTGTGCTCCTCATCTTCAAGGTCTCTTGTCACCTCTGCAAAACTTCTTGAACCACCACTGCGTTGTATGTTCATTAGCAGTTCCTGGGCCAAATGCATTGTTGATGTTGTGAGTTGTCACTGCTGCTTTATGACTCATTTTGAACTCGAATAAGAAAATTGCTCGAATTTGCTTTTTGTCCAACATCATTTCTCTAGATTAAAATAAATATAAAATAAACAGCAAGTAATAAGTCATTAGCAAAAAAAAAAAAAAGAACTGTGCATTTAAATGATGTCTAACATAACCACGTGAGTCTGAGTGAACTCTGGGAGTTGGTGATGGACAGGGAGGCCTGGCGTGCTGCGATTAATGGGGTCGCAAAGAGTCGGACACGACTGGGCGACTGAACTGAACTGAACGTAACCACATTTACTTAAGAATGTACTCAGTATCAAACAGCAAAGTGCAGCAACGTAAAACCATAATTACTTTTGCACCAACCTACTAGAAGGGGAAACAGTGATAGATTTTATTTCCTTGGGCTCTAAAATCTGAGGATGGTGACTGCAGCCATGAACTTAAGAGAGACCTGCTCTTTGGAAAGAAAGCTATGACAAATCTGACAGCATATTAAGAGGCAGGGACATCACTTTGCCAACAAAAGTTTGTATAGTCAAAGCTATGGTTTTTCCAGTAGTCAGGTATGGATGTGAGAGTTGAACCATAAGGAAGGCTGAGTGCCAAAGAACTAATGCTTTTAAATTGTGGTGCTGGAGAAGACTCTTGAGAGTCCCTTGAACTGCAAGGATTTCAAATCAGTCCATCCTAAAGGAAATCAGTCCTGAATATTCATTGAAAGGACTGATGCTGAAGCTGAAGCTCCAATACTTTGGCTACCTGACGCAAAGAGCCAATTCATGAAAGAGACTCTGATGCTAGGAAAGATTGAAGACAAAAGGAGAAGGGGAGTGACAGAGGATAAGATGGTTGGATGGCATCACGGACCCAATGGACATGAGTTTGAGCAAACTCTGGGAGATGGTGAAGGGCAGGGAAGCCTGGCATGATGCAGTCCATGGGGTCAAAGAGTCAGACATGACTCAGTGACTATGTTAACAACAAATAAGCACATGGCAAGATGATTAACATCACTAGTCACTGTTGTTGTTTCAGCTGCCAAATCCTGTCCAATTCTTTGTGTCCCCATGAACTGTCGCCTGCGAGGTTCCTCTGTCCAAGGGATTCCCCAGGCAAGAATACTAGAGTGGGTTGCCACTTCCCTCTCCAAGGGATCTTCCCAACCCAGGGATCAAACCTGTGTCTCCTGCATTTCAGGTGGATTCTTTACTGTTGAGCCACCACGGGAAGCCCCATTAGTCATTAGGGAAATGAAAATCAAAACCACAATGATCCCACTTCATACCAACGAGCATGGCTATAACAAAAATATGGAAAATGACAAGTGTTGGTGAAGGTGTGGAAAAAACTGGTATCCTTGTACATAAATATATAGTGGACATATATGTATACATACATATATACATATAGTGGGACTATAAAATGGTGCAGTAGTAAGAAAAAATGTTTGGTAGTCCCTCAAAAAGCTAAACACTGGATTACCATATGATCCAACAATTCCACTCCCCCATAAATACTCAAAGTAACTGAAAGCAGGGACTTGAATGAATACTTGTAATGCCAGTGTTCGTAGAAGCATAATTCACAAGAGCCCAAAGATGGAAATAACTCAATGGTCAATCAACAGATGAATGAATACAAAAAGTAGTATATCCATATGATGGAATATTATTCAGGCATAAAAAGAAATTAAGTTCTGATACATGCAACAATATGGATGAAACTTGAAAATATGACGCTAAGTGAAATAAGCAAGGCACAAAAGGACAAATAACTATAGGACTCCAATTATAGGTACCTAAAAAGGAAATTCATAGACAAAGAGTAGATAAGAGGTTATCAGGGGCTGAGGAGAGTAGGAATGGGAAGTAACTGGTTAACAGTTGCAGAATTTCTGTTTGGAACAATGACAAAGTTTTGTACACTGATAGCTATGATGGTTGCACAACACTGTAAATGTAATTAATGTTACTGAATTATACACTAAACTGGTTAAAATGGGAAATTATATATATTTCAAAATTAGAAAAATATAATATGCCAAAGCCCACTGAACTGTATACTTTAAATGGGTCAACTGTATGGTCTGTGGTTTATTTATAAATAAAGAAATTTAAAAAGCTGCTAAAAAATCAAGAGGTGATAAAATGAAACAATTTTTTAAATACTTGAATAAAAAATAAAGAAACATGTATAATATCATATATGAAACGAATCTCCAGTCCAGGTTCGATGCATGATACTAGATGCTTGGGACTGGTGCACTGGGATGACCCAGAGGGATGGTACGGGGAGGGAGGAGGGTTCAGGATGGGGAACACGTGTATAACTGTGGCAGATTCATGTTGATATATGGCAAAATCAATACAATATTGTAAAGTAATTAACCTCCAATTAAAATAAATAAATTTATATTAAAAATAAATAAATAAATAAATAAGGAACAAAGAAGATGAAGCAAATAAAAACCAAAGTACAACATGGCTTACTTAAACCCAACTCTCTCAATATTTACATTACATGTAAATGGAATAAACATTTCAATTATAAGTACACTTTATATATTCAAGAACATAAAGGAAAGCTTGCAAGTGTTTAAGGAGATAACACAAAAGATATAAAAAAGATCCCTGTAGAGATGAAAAATACATAAAATGGGAGTAACAGATTATAAACTGCAGAAGAAAAAGACAAGTAAACTCAAAGACACAGTAACAGAAACTATCCTAAATGAAACACAGAAAGAAAAAAGACCAAAAAATAATGAACAGAGCATCAGTGAGTTGTGGGACAACTTCAAATAGTTTAATGTACATATAGTTG
>SJXQ01001830.1:205908-216018 GCA_006408695.1 Aepyceros melampus | reverse complement strand
AGGAATTTATGTCTAGGGAACTGTGAGAAAAATGAAAATAGAGCAACTAGCCTGCAATTAGTGGAGGCTAACAGCTGGGTAAGATACTACAAAGGCAGGCTTAATAGGGAGATCAGGAAAAGAAACCAAGAGAGCTCTGTCATTCCAGGGTGACTGTGGGCATGCCCAAGACTGTTCCCTCTGAGAAGTGACACTGGAGGCTGCACACTGTGGGAGAAACAGACTTCAAAGGAAAAGTCCAGCCAAGTCACTATACAAGTAAACAACAAACCCTGGGAGTTGGAAAGAGAGCCCAGAGTTGCTACATTATCTAAACTGTCCAATTTTCAAAAAAAAAAAAAATATGAGAGATGAAAAGAAACAGGAAAGTGTGATCCAGACACAGGGAAAAGAACAGACATTAGACACCTGGGGAAGAGGGAGCTCAGCTGTTTCACTCAACAATGAAATTAGAAATCAGTAACAGAAGAAAAACTTATGAGATGAAGTAAAAGCAGTACGCAGAAGAAAATTTATAGCAGCAAACATCTACATTAAAGAGAAGAAAATGGTATAGACTGAACTGTGTCCCTACAAATTCATATAATGAAGCCCTAACCCCTAATTCAGAGATGGGGCTTTTGGGAAATCATTAGGTTTAGATAAGGTCATGTAGGATTATGATGGGATTCATGTCCTTCCAAGAAGAAACACCAGAGAGCTTGTTCCCTGTTTTATTTCCAGACATCTGAGGACACAGTGATAAGGCACAATCTGCAAGCTGGGAAGACAATTCCCACCAGGACCCAACCATGCAGGCACCCTGATCTTGGATTTCCAGTCTCCAGAACTGTGAGACAATCACTTTCTGTTGTTTAAGCTACCCAGTCTGTGGTACTTTTTATAGTACTCTAAGTTGACTAAGGGGAGAAGGCAATGGCACCCCACTTCAGTACTCTTGCCTGGAGAACCCATGGCTGGAGGAGCCTACCAGGCTGCAGTCCATGGGGTCGCTAAGAGTCGGACACAACTGAGTGACTTCACTTTCACTTTTCACTTTCATGCATTGGAGAAGGAAATGGCAATCCACTCCAGTGTTCTTGCCTGGAGAATCTCAGGGACGGGGGAGCCTAGTGGGCTGCCATCTATGGGGTCGCACAGAGTCGGACACAACTGAACCAACTTAGCAGCAGCAGCAGCAGCAAGCTGACTAAGACAAAAGATCTCAAATTAATAACCTATCTTTTTACCTTAAGGAACTGGAAAAAGAAGAGCAAACTAAATCCAAAGCTAGAAAGGGGAAGAAGATAATAAACATTAGAGCAAAAAAATATCAGAAAAACAACAGAGAAAATCAATGAAACCAAAAGTAGATTTGAAAACATCAACAAATCTGACAAATATTTGCATAAACAGACCAAAAAAAAGAAAGAAAATTCTCAAAGTACTAAAAAGATCACTATCAACTTCACAGAAATGAAAGGGATTCTAAGAGAATACTATGAACAAGAGTATGTCAACACATTAGAAAAATGAAATGGATAAATTCCTAGGAAGACACAAACCACCTAAGCAGACTCAAGAAGAAATAGAATATCTGAACAGAGCTACAACAAAGAGATTCAATCTGTAATTCTTAAACTTCACACAAACAGAAGTACAGGCACAGATGGCTTTAAGGGTGAGTTCTACCAAACATTTCAAGAAGAATTAATACCAATTTTCACAAATTCTTATAAAAATGGAAGAAGAGGGAATACTCAAAACTTATCTGATGAAGTCAGTAACAGTCTAGTATCAAAACCAGATAAAGATATTATAAGAAAATAATACATCAATATATCTTATGAATATACATTAAAAAGCCCTCAGTAAAGTACTGGTAAAATGAATCCAGCAATATATAAAAACAATTATAAACCATGATGAAGTGGCATTTGTTTCAGAAATGCAAGGTTACTTTCATACTCAAAAATCAATGATTGCAATGTATTAATAAAATAAAGGACAATACAACATGAACATCTCAACAGATGCAAAAAGCACTTGATAAAATCTAACACCTTTACATGATAACCCAACAAACAAAAAATAGAAGGAAATTTCCACAATCCAATGAATGGCATCTGTGAAAGAACCACAGCTAACATCATACAAAACTGCGAAAGTCTTCCTAAGATCAGGAATAAGACAAGCATATCTGCTGTTGCTGCTTTTATTCAACACTGTACTGGAGGTTCTAGTTAGGGCAATTAGACAGGAGAAAGAAATGAAAACTATCCAGATTGGAAAGGAAGAATTAAAACTCTATTTTCCAATGGTATGATCCTGTATATATAAAATCATAGGAATGATTAAAGTAAATGAGTTCAACAAGGTTGTACAAGGTCAAAATACAAAAACCAACTGCATTGCTATACAAAAAGCAATGAAAAATCCAAGCATGAAAGAAAAATTCCATTTACAATAGCATAAAAAATGGGAACAAGGCAAGAAAGATGATGTAAGAGAGATATTATTAAAAAGAAATAATTCTGCTCATCAAAAATGGTAAGAAAGACTGTATTCAAGACTATTGCAACAGGGACTTCCCTGGCAGTTCAGTGGTTAAGAGTGTATGCTTCCAATGACAGTGCATGGGTTTGATCCGTGGTAGGGGAACTAAGATCCCACACACCATGTGGTGCAGCAAAAAATAAAAAAAAAGACTACTACAATAGAGGATAGAGATTGAGCTCAACTCTGAACATAACAAGGAAAAGTGGGATGATGTTAGCAACATAGTAGCATAAGACATTGCTTCTCTTCTCCCTCCTTTTAAGCAACTAATTAGACATCTATCCATGAACAAGAGTCTCTCTGTTAGAATTTTGGGGTCCAGCATCATATGCCAAGGGCCCTGGGAGGATTCTCATCCACCTGTACATTGGTAACAGGCAGACAGACCATCACACAGGCTGTAGAATCAGCAGGACTGGTGATCTGCCCCAACCCCTCTTGGCCATGGTGGGGTTAGGGAAAATCTGAATAGTGCTGACTTGGGCAGGCACCCAAGGACAAAAGAGAATTAGTAGAAGTTCAGCCTTGCTGAGGGAGAGTCCAGCATGCCACTTGAGCAAAACAAAACAAATTTGAGGCTGGATTTCCATAACTGTGGGGAGATGGAATGGAGGAGATCAGGAAAGAAGCAGGTAAGAATATCAAACACTATTAAAGAATATGGTTCCTGATGATTGTGTTCAGGACTTCAGCAGAAAGTCCATTCACAAGTTTATGGGAAAGCCTCACCCAATGATCCCTTCACCAGTCCCACAATCACCTGCAATACCCAGAGTGCAAGACTCATACCTCCCCCTACTCTCCAGCTATTCCTTATACATACTCCTGAGTTCAGTGGCGAGAGCAAGCTCCAATAAAAAGAGTGCTCTCAAAGTATCTTACCAGGATCTATGTGCAAGGGAGAAAAACTATAAACTTGAGTTGTAGTGCTATCTTCAGCAAAACAAAAGAGATGTTTCTAGCAGACACCCTGGTGAGCTGTAAAACCAGAGAAGACACAAAAGCTTAAAAATTATGCCACTAGAGGGACCAAGAAGAGAAAATCCCAGATATAACAGGATTTATGAATAGAATTTCCCACCTGAAGGGAACTAATAAAGATGTGAGGAGATGTCTTATACTTCTTATATGAAAGCAATAACACAAAACTCCAAGCAACATTAAGAATTAAGAAAACACATGACATCACCAAAAGATAATCATTCACCAATGGCCAAAATCAAAGACATAAAATTTTGTGATTTAGCTGATAAAAGAATTCAAAAGAGCAGTTTTGAAGAAACCAAAGAGCAGCAAGAAAACACAGACAATTCAACAAAATAAGGAAAACAGTACATGAACAAAATATGAATCTTAATGAAGAGATAGAAATCATGCAAAAGAACCAAACAGAAATTCTGGAGCTGAAGAATTCAATGAATGAAATGAAAAATGCAATAGAGAGCATCTATCTCAGAATAGACTGAGTGGAAGACAAAACAAATGAGCTAGAGGATAGGAAATCTGAAGTTAAAGGATAACAAACAAAAAATAATGGAAAAGAGTGAAGAAAGCCTATGTGATCTATAGGATTCCATTAGACATACAAATATCAGAATAACTGCGGTTCCAGAGGGAAAAGAAAGGGATCAAAGGCAGAAAAGTAGCTGAGAACTTCCCAAACTTGAGGAAAGACTTGGACATCAAAATTCATGATGCTAATCACTCTATTGTCTTAATGCAAAAAGACTTTATTAAGATAAATCATAACGATACTGTCAAGAAACAAAGATAAAGAGAAATCCTAAAAGCACCCAGAGAAAAAGACTGTGACCTAAAAAAGAATATTCATTGGTTATCAGTAGTTTTCTCAGCTGAAACCCTACAAGCCAGGAGAGAGCAGAATGACACATTCAAAATGTTGAATGAAAAACATTTCCAGCCAAGAATAGTACAGATAAGTTATCCTTCAGATATGAAGGAGGAATACAGATATTCCCAAACAAAATCTGAAGGATTTCATCACCACTAGACTCACAATGCAGAAATGCTGAAAGAAAAAGATGTTAATTACTGATATGAAAACATATAAAACTATATAATACACTGGTAAAGGTAAATACACTGATTTAGAAGACTAATTCTGTAATATGATGGTGTGTTCAAAACTATAGTATAAAAGTTAAAGCAAAAGAGCATTAAAAATAACTACACTACTATAATTTGTTAATGAATACCCAATATAAAAAGAGGCAAAGTGTGATAACAAAAATATAAGAGGGACAGAAAATGGGTGGAGCTTTTGTATGCAAAATTAAGTTGCTATCAGTTTTAAATGGGCTGCTTTATCTATAATATTCTTTATTTAAGTCCAGTGGAAGCCATAAAACAAAAATCTATATCAGACTCACAGAAGACAAAGAAAGGGAAAATAGAGGACACTACTACAGAAAATCATCAATTGTTAAAAAGTAAGCATAAATAGAGGAAAAAAGGAGCAGACTCACTTCAGACTGAAGTACACACACAGACTCAAAGTGAAGGAATGGGAAAACATAGTGGAAATCAAAAGAAAGTGGAGATAACTATACTGAATATCACACAAAATAAGACTGTACATGGAATTCTCTAGGCCAGAATACTGGAGTGGATAGCCTTTTCTTTCTCCAGGGTATCTTCCCAATCCATGGATCGAACCCAGGTCTCCCACATTGTAGGCGGAATCTTCAGCTGAGAAACAAGGGAAGCCCCCAAAAATGTTATCAAGAGATGAATAAGGTCACTATAAAATAATAAAGTGCACCAGCCCCAAGCATCCAGTATCATGCATCAAACCTGGACTGGCGATTCATTTCATATATGATATTATACATGTNTGGCTCTAGGTGAGTGATCACACCATCATGATTATCTGGGTCATGAAGATCTTTTTTGTACAGTTCTTCTGTGTATTCTTGCCATCTCTTCTTAATATCTACTTCAATACCTACCTTTAGCAATGAATAGGTCATCCAGACAGAAAATCAAAAAAGAAACACTGGATTTGAAACATACATTAGACCAACTGAACCTAACAAACATGAGGAAACATTCCATCCAACAGCAGCAGAATAGGCATTCTTCTCAAGTGCACACAGAACATTCTCCAGGATAGACTACATGATATAATACAAAATAAGTCTTAACTAATTTAAGAAGACTGAACCATACTATCTTTTCTGTCTACAATGGCATGAAACTAGAAATCAATTCTAAAAGGAAAGCTACGAAAATCTTCGAATATGTGGAACCTAAATAACACACTCCTAAACCACCAATGGATCCAAAAATAAATCAGAATGGAAATTAAAAAAAAACTTCAAACAAGTAAAAATGGAAAGACAACACACTAAAATCTATAGGACGGTGCAAAAACAGTCTGAAAGGGAAATTTATAGTGATAAACGAATATATTAAGAAATTAGAAAGCTTTCAAATAAGCAACTAAACTTTACAATTCAAGGAATTAGAAAAAGAACAAAGTAAGCCCAAAATTAGCATAAGAAAGGAAATAACAAAACTTACTGTGGAAATTAACTGAAATAGAAGCCAAAAAATGCAACAGAAAATACCAAGAAAACTATGAACTGGTTTTCTGAAAAGATAAACAAAATTGACAAAGCTTTGGCTAGACTAAAAGGACCCAAATAAATAAAACCAGAAATAAAAGAGAAGACATCACAATTGATCACTCAGAAATACAAAGAATCATTAGAGTCTACTATGAATATTTATGGTTTCCCTGGTGGCTCAGACGGTAAAGCATCTGCCTACAGTGTGGGAGACCTGAGTTCGATCCCTAGGTTGAGAAGATCCCCTGTAGAAGGAAATGGAAACCCACTCCAGTACTCTTGCCTGGAAAATTCCATGGACTGAGAGGCTCCTGAGAGCCTGGTAGGCTACAGTCCATGGGGTCGCAAAGATTCAGGACACGACTGAGCAACTTCACTTCATTTATGAATAGTTATATGCCAACAAACTGGATAACCTAGAAGAAATGAAAACATTTCTAGAAACATACACCCTATCAAGACCGAATCAGAAAGAAATAAACTATGAACATTCAATAATGAATAAAGAGACTGAAAGTGAAAGTCACTCAAGTCATGTCCACCTCTTTGTGGTCCCATGCACTATACAGTCCATGCAATTCTCCAAGCCAGAGTACTGGAGTGGGTAGTCTTTCCCTTCTCCAGGAAATCTTCCCAACCCAAGGATCAAACCCAGGTCTCCTGCACTGCAGGTAGATTCTTTACCAGCTGAGCCACAAGGGAATCCCAAGAATACTGGAGTGGGTAGCCTATCCCTTTTCCAGGAGATCTTCCAACCCAGGAATTGAACCAGGGTCTTCTAAGGAGACTGAACCAGTAATCAAAATCCCAGTACCAAACAGCTACACTAGTGAATTCTACCAAATATTTAAAGAAAAATAAATGGCAATTCATCTCAAACTCTTCGAAAAAACTTAGAAGGGAACACCCACAAACTCATTTTACAAGGCCAGCACTACCCTGATATCAAAGACAGATAGGGACACTATGAGAAAAGGAAAATAAACCAATATTCTTGATGAATACAGGTACAAAAATTCTAAAAAAAAAAAAAAAACAAATTGAATTTGACAACACATCAAAACAATCACCATGACTAGGTGGGATTTATCCCTAGGAAGGAAGGATAGTTCAATTACACAATTAGTTCAACAATACACAAGTCAATACATGTCATATACCATGTTAATAGAATGAAAACTATGATCATCTCAAAAAATGCAAAAAATACAACTGATAAAATACAGCATAATTTCATGACAAAAACTCTCAACAACTTGAATACTGAAAGAACTTACTTCAAAATAATAAAGGCTATATATGTCAGACCCAGAGTTTTAACATCATACTCAATGGTAAAAGATTGAAAGCATTTTCTCTAATATCAGAAACAAGACAGGAGTGCCCACTTTCATCACTGTTATTCATAAAGTACTAGATATCCTAGCTAGAGCAATCAGACAAGACAAAGAAATAAAAAGCATCCAAAATGAAAAGGAAGAAGTAAAATTGCCATTATTTAAGATAAGATATGGGCTTCCCTGGTGGCTCAGACAGTAAAGCGTCTGCCTGCAATGTGGGAGACCCGGGTTCGATTCCTGGGTTGGGAAGATCCCCTGGAGAGGGAAATGGCAATCCACTCCAGCAGTCTTGCCTGGAAAATCCCATGGACAGAGGAGCCTGATAGGCTACAGTCTATGGGACTGCAAAGAGTCGGAGACGACTGAGTGACTTCACCTTCAAGATAAGATATTATACATTGAACATCTTATTTAAGATAAGATATGGGCTTCCCTGGTGGCTCAGACAGTAAAGCGTCTGCCTGCAATGTGGGAGACCCGGGTTCGATTCCTGGGTTGGGAAGATCCCCTGGAGAGGGAAATGGCAATCCACTCCAGCAGTCTTGCCTGGAAAATCCCATGGACAGAGGAGCCTGATAGGCTACAGTCTATGGGACTGAAAGAGTCGGAGACGACTGAGTGACTTCACCTTCAAGATAAGATATTATACATTGAACATCTCAAAGATTCAACCAGAAAACCTGTTAAACTAATCCATGAATTCAGTCAAGTTGCAGGATGTAAAATCAACATACAGAAACCAGTTGTTTCTACATAACAACAAAATATCAAAAAAGTAATAAAACTATCCCAATCTCAATAATATAAAATAATAAAATATTTAGGAATAATTTTAACCAAGGAAGTAGGAGGCGGTCCTAAGATGGCAGAGGAATAGGACAGGGAGATCACTTTCTCCCCCACAAATTCATTGAAAGAACATTTGAACGCCAAGCAAATTCCACAAAACAACTTCTGAATGCCGGCAGAAGACATTAGGCACCCAGAAAGGCAGTCCATTGTCTTCGAAAGTAGGTAGGACAAAATATAAAAGATAAAAAGAGAGCTAAAACAGGTAGGGACGGAGATCCATCCCAGGAAGGGAGTCTTAAAAAACAGAAAAGTTTCCAAACACTGGGAAACTCTCTGGCGGGTCTGTGGTGAGCCTTGGAATCTCAGAGGGCAAAATAACCGGGAGGAAAAATAAATAAATAAATAAACTCCACAAATTACGTGCCTAACAGCAACTCCCAACGGAGCAGCAGCCCAGATCCTCGCATCCCCCACTAGCAAGAGGGGCTGGACAGGGAGGCGCGGGCTGCATTGCATAGGGTAAGGACTGGGCCTGAATGCCCTGATGGCAATCTGAGGGAACTAGCTAGAGATAGCAACCCAGGCTGTGGGACAGCTATCCAGTGAAAAGTCCTAACCTAAGACACCACCAGGCCCACTCACAGAACAAAGGACTAAGCAGAGATAGCTGGCTGCAGACCAGCCCATTTCCCCCTAGAGACAGGTAGGTGAGGGCAGCCAGAGCCAGAAGGGGGCAATCGCAGCCCCTGAGAGGCATCCTATACCAAACTGCAAGCAGACTTCGTTCCTAACAAGACTTCGTGGGATTCTGGACTGTCGACATCTGCCAAATGGTTGCAGCCAGAGATCAGCTCTCCAGAAGAGACACACAGCACACCTGAGAAGGCATGTCCATTGTACACCCAGGAAACCGAGCGGCTGTGATGGGGGAGGCGATAAGTCACAGTTCCCACCTGGGGGCGATTGCGTTCACCAAGCACCTTGTCACCTGAGCTGCTAGGACCAGAGACAGGCCCAAAATACAAGCCCAACCAAGTCTGCACCTTTGTGGAGTACCTGAGAAACTGAACCTGAGCGATTTAGACCTGGGGAGTTCATGCAACCCAGGGCCCGCAACAGACAGTTCCCCGCAGAGCAGCCTAGAGCTTGAGCAGTGTAGACTAGGAAAGCACACATGCTGTGAGCGGGGGCAAACCCAGTGTGGCTGAATCACTGTGAGCACACACCAGTGATTATTTGTTTGCAGTGTTCCTCCCTCCCCACAGCATTACTGAACAAGAAAGCCTAAAAAAAGTGACCACCACCGCCCCACCTTGTGTCAGGGTGGAAATTAGACACTGAAGAGACCAGCAAACAGAAGAAGCTAAAATAAACATAGGAAAATGCTTTGGAAGTCACAGGTGCAATATATTAAAACCCTATAGTTAGCGCAGACTACATAGGAAGGGGCCTATAGACCTTGAGAAGTACAGCCGGACCAAGGAACTATCTGAAAATGAACTGACCCCACACTGTCTGCAACAGCTCTAGAGAAAGTCCTAGATGTATTTTAACTATTATCATTTTTTAATTAAAAAATATATTTTAAGTCCCCTATTACTCCTTTAATTTTCATTTTTATAATCTACTATTACCTTGCAAAAAAGACCCTATTTTTAAAGCATACTTCATATATATATATATATATATAATGATTTTTGTGACTTTGTGGTTTTTTTTTAATATTGTATTTTTGAGAATCTAACCTCTACTCTAGATTCTTAATCTTTGATATTTGTTATGAACTTTGTACCTTTAAGAACACAATCTTCAATACCCATTTTTACTTGGCAGCGAGATCACTGGTCTAA
>SJXQ01001830.1:44090-182354 GCA_006408695.1 Aepyceros melampus | reverse complement strand
GAGCTCCAGTGGCTTTCCACCTTTCCATGAGACTCTCCAAGATTAGCAGGTGGATCTGATCTGGGCTCCTTTCAAATTACTGCTTCTGCCCTCTTTTCCTGAGCATGCAGATTTTATACACGCTGTTTAAGAGTAGAGTCTCTATTTCTCACAGTCTTTTAGCATTCTTGAAATTAAGCCCTGCTGGTCTTCAAAGCCAAATATTCTGGGGGTCTTCTTCCCAATGGAGGACTCCAGGGCTGGGGAGCCTCATGTGGAGCTTGAGCCCCTAGCTGCTTGGAGAGAATCTCTGCAATTGTAATTATCATTCCACTTGTGGGCCACCCACTCCAAGGTATGGATCGTGATTATACTGTGTGTCTGCCCCTGTGTCTTCTTGTGGTTCCTTCTCTATATCTTCAATAGTATAATATCCTTTCTGCTAGTCTTCTGATCTTTCTCATCAATAGCTGCTCTGTAAACAGTTGTAATTTTGGTGTGTCCATGGAAGGAGGTGAGCTCAGGGTTTCCTACTTCACCATCTTGGCCATCAACCTGAACCTATTTATTTTCAAATGGGCATTGGTATATATTTTGCTCATGGTGTTTTACATAGATGTATGTATATAAGTATTTCCTAGTGGAAGTATGAAACAAACCAACTGAATAATAAAGATTCATAACTATTTAAATGAACTTCATCCCGACAGGATGCATATTTAGAAGTATAATCCTCAAAAAGGTATTAAAAACAACACTTACAGGAGAAATAAAGAGGAAAATATTCAATGACAGTGAATCCTTTTTTCTCATTCACAACACCATCATAGATAAAACTTATGTCTTTGCACTCACACAGTTTGATGAATAAAAAGTAAGCATTCTTTATGCAAAATAAGACCACAATGAGATATCATTACACATCCACAAGGATGAATAACATTAAAAAGACAGACCATAGGAAGTGTTGGCAAGTATGCAGAAACACTGGAAGTGCTAGTGGGAATATAAATGGTACAACCACTTTGGAAAAAAGTTTGATGATTCATTATAAAATTAAATATCATTCACCATATGACCCAGCAATTCCACACCTAGGTATTTACCAAAGAAAATAAAAACACATGTCTGTGCAAAGACTTGTACATGGATATTCATAATAGTTTTGTTGGTGATTTAAGCATTCTTTATGCAAAATAAGACCACAATGAGATATCATTACACATCCACAAGGATGAATAACATTAAAAAGACAGACCATAGGAAGTGTTGGCAAGTATGCAGAAACACTGGAAGTGCTAGTGGGAATATAAATGGTACAACCACTTTGGAAAAAAGTTTGATGATTCATTATAAAATTAAATATCATTCACCATATGACCCAGCAATTCCACACCTAGGTATTTACCAAAGAAAATAAAAACACATGTCTGTGCAAAGACTTGTACATGGATATTCATAATAGTTTTGTTGGTGATAGCTGAAAACTGGAAGTAACTTAAATATCCAGCAACAGGTGAATGGATAAACAAATTGTGTTATATGCATACAATACTACTCAGATAAAAAGGAACCTACTGATTTATACAATATGGATCAATATCAAAAACCTTACACTGAGCAAAACAAGGAAGATACAAGAGTATATAATGGATGATTCCATTTATAAGAAATTCTAGAAAAGATAAAACTAATTTATGGTGACAAAAATAGAGCAGCGGTTGCCTCAGGGAAGGACCTGACTGCATAGGAACATGAGGACTCCTTTAGAGTCATGAGATGTTTTGTATCTGTAAAAAGTATATAAATATGTATATGTATATATAAATGTGTATATATATATAATATGTATATATATGTATAAATTCACTGAACTGAGAATTAAGTATTCATACAGATAAACAGATTTTCAAATGACTAATTGAGCTACCCAAAAATTAAATTTACCTTGTGGGAGGGTAGAGGTTAATCTACAGGTTAAGACACCATTTGGCATGTTGAGTGGATTTACACATTAAATGGGTAGTTGAAGTAGATGATCTTTAATCTCCTTCCCAATCATGAGATACCCTGACCACCATTTATAGAGAATATCACTTTCCATACTAAAATGGCCCATTTATACATATTTTTTAATCTGGGAAGTTTTACTATCTTGGCATATAATAACAGTCAGAAAAATACACTGCAGGTCAGGGTCCCCTATATCCATGGCTCTTTAAAGTAATAAAGAAGATATGAATCAAATACTATATCCTGAGAAAGATCTTACCAGCTGTGCAGCCAAGACACTTGAGAACTCACTATTCATGGCATATGGGAGTGCTGTTTGTGCTCTTGAACCATATGTAGTCTGGAACCTCTTCTTTATCTCATTCAGAAAATTAAAGGCTCGCGAACGCTCAAAATCCTGAGGAGATGAATACAGAGTTAACACTAAACAAAAATGATATGGATGATTAAAAACAACCATAGAACAGCTAATATTTACTGAGCAATGATTCTACAAGGAGGAACTGATCTCATTTTACAGATAAAGAAACAAAGGCTCTAAAAAGAAACTAACTTGCCAAAAGTGAAACTAGTAAATGAAAGAGCTGAGTCGAATCCAAACGTTAGATTACTGCCAACTAAATAATACCTACGTTAGCGTCTTAACAGCAGGAATTGGGTTTTACTCCAACCATATCTTTCACAGGATCTATTAGAAAGCCCAGCACAAGAAGATGCTTGAGAAATCCATTGTAATAGTACAGTTTTTCACATACAAAGATTAACACTATTGACATAAACTTTTAATTAACTTTTTTCAGTAGTGGTGGTATATTTGAAAAGATCAAGGAATGTACTCTTGTCTAGTTCCAGTCAAAAAGTGTGTGTATGTGTATAACCTATACACAAAAGTACAATTATAGCTTAAGAAATGTAAGACTCAACTCTGACCATCCCAAATTTAGTGCTATTTCTCACCTACTCCCAGCACTTTCACATCAGTCATTTCAGATATAACTGGATTTTTAAAATAATTTTAGAAAATACTGTGAAACCAGGGAATATAAGTCATTGTGATAATCACTGTAGTTGCCACACATCTCCGTTTCACCTAAGATGAGTAGTCTAAGCCAAGAATTCTTAAAGTTGGGTCAATGGTCCAAATTCAAGGGGCCAATGTACTTGGATTAAAAAATAATACCTCATTATTATTTTCACCAGACTTTAACTCAAATTTCAACTGTGAATGTAGTAACAAAATACAGTAGTATTAAACAGTACCTGGGACTCTGTCACCAAGAGAAGTCTTTTTTGCATATATCATCAGTTACAGACACCTCTCAAAATATCATTAATACTTATCACCACATCAAAACTATGTTTATTAAACCCATGACTATATCTTGTTATTAGTGAATTCATAAAGAAGCATATATTACTAAATCAATATTTAAACTACTTTGAATACTGTGAAAGTCACTCAGTTGTGTCTGACTCTGCGACCCATGGACTGTAGCCCGCCAGGCTCCTCTGTCCATGAAATTCTCCAGGCCAGAATACTGGAGTGGGTAGCTGTTCCCTTCTCCAGGGGATCTTCTCAACTCAGGAATCAAACCCAGGTCTCCTGCATTGCAGGCAGATTCTTTATCACCTGAGCCACCAGGGAAGCCCTGAATACTGAATTTCAACATAACTGCTATTACTAGGTTGGTGCAAAAGTAATTTTGATTTTGCATTGTTGAAATTTGCCATTTGATACTGAAATACATTTTTAAATACGTGTGGTTATGTTACATATCATTTTAATGAGATTTTTGCTAATTAATTATTACTTGCTAACTATAGGTATTTTAGACTATGAAAATGATACTAAGCAAAAAGCAAATCTGAGTGATTTTCTTATTTGAGTTCAATATAGGTCATAGCTGCAGAGACAACTCACAACATCAACAATGTGTTTGGTCCATGAACTGCTAACAATATACGGTGCAGTGGTGGTTCAAGAAATTTTCCAAAATCAAGTCTTGACAATAAGAACCACAGTGGCTGGCCATCAGAAGTTGACAATAACTAACTGAGAGCATCATCAAAGCTGATCCTCTTACAACTACATGAGAAGTTACCCAAGAACTCAATGTTGATCATTCTATGGTCATTTGGCAATTGAGGGAAATTGGTAAGGTGAAAAAGTTTGATAAGTGGTTGCCTACTGTTGTTGTTGAGTCACTCAGTTGTGTCCAACTATTTGAAACCTCATGGACTGCAGCATGCCAGGCTTCCCTGTCCTTCACCATCTACCAGAGCTTGCTCAAAATCATGTCCATTGACTCAGTGATGCCATACAACCATCTTGTCCTCTGTCGTCCCCTTCTCCTCCTGTCTTCAGCACTTTCCAGCATCAAGGTCTTTTCTAATGAGTTGCTCTTTGCATTAGATGGCCAAAGTATTGGAGCTTCATCATCAGTCCTTCCAATGAACAGTCAGGGATGATTTCCTTTAGGATTGACTGGTTTGATCTCCTTGCATCCAAGGGACTCTCAAGAATCTTCTCCAACACCACAGTTCAAAACCATCAATTCTTCGGTGCTCAGCTTTCTTCACAGTCCAACTCTCACATCCATACATGACTACTGGAAAAACCATAGCTTTGACTATATGGACCTTTGTTGGTAAAGTAATGTCTCTACTTTTTAATGTCTAGGTTGGTCATATTTTCTCTTCCAAGGAACAAGCACCTTTTAATTTTATGGCTGCAGTCACCATCTGCAGCAATTCTGGAGCCCAAGAAAATAAAGTCTGTCACTCTTTCCATTGTTTCCCCATCTATTTGCCATGACGTAATGGGAACAGATGCCATGATCTTTGTTTTTTGAATGTTGAGTTTTAAGTCAGCTTTTTCACTCTCTTCTTTCACCTTCATCAACAGGTTCTTTAGTTCTTCTTTGCTTTCTGCCATAAGGGTGGTGTCATCTGCATATCTGAGGTTATTGATATTTATCCCAGGAATCTTGATTCCAGCTTGTTCTTCATCCAGTCCAGCATTTTGCATGACGTACACTGCACGTAATTAAATAAACAGGGTAACAATATACAGCCTTGACATACTCCTTTCCCAATTTGAAACCAGTCTATTGTTCCATGTCTTATTCTAAGTGTTGCTTCTTGACCTGCATACACGTTTTGCAGGAGGCAATTAAGGTGGTTTAGTAGTCCTACCCTCTTTAAGAATTTTCCACAGTTTGTTGTGATTCAGAGTCAAACACTTTAGTGTAGTCCATGAAGCAGAAGTTGATGTTTTTTTTTTTTAATTCTCTTGCTTTTTCTATGACCCAACAGATGTTGGCAATTTGATCTCTCTGGTTCCTCTGCCTTTTTTAACACCAACTTGAACATCTGGAAGTTCACAGTTCCTGTACTATAGAAGTCTGGCTTGGAGAATTTTGAGCTTTACTTTGCTAGCATGTGAAATGAGTGCAACTGGGCAGTAGTCTGAACATTCTTTGGCATTGCCCTTCTTTGGCACTGGAATGAAAACTGATCTTTTCCATCCTGTGGCCACTGCTGAATTTTTTAAATTTGCTGGCATATTGAATGCAGCATTTTAACAGCATCATCTTTCAGGGTTTGAAATAGCTCAGCTGGAATTTCATCACCTACATTCTTTGTTCACAGTGATGTTTCCTAAGGCCCACTTGACTTTGCCCTCTAAGATGTATGGCTCTAGGTGAGTGATCACACCATTGCAGTTATCTGAGTCATGATCTTTTTGTATAGTTCTTCTGTGTACTCTTGCCACTTCTTCTTAGTATCTTCTGCTTCTGTTAGGTGCATACTGTTACTGTCCTTATTGTGCTCATCTTTGTGTGAAATGTTCCCTTGGTATCTATTTTTCTTGAAGAAATCTCCAGTCTTTCCCATTGTATTGTTTCCTTCTATTTCTTTGCATTGTTCACTTAGAAGTCTTTCTTATCTCTCGTTGCTATTCTTTGGAACTCTCCATTCAGATGGGTATATCTTTCCTTTTCTCCTTTGCCTTTCGCCTCTCTTTTTTTCTCAGTTATTTGTAAGGCCTCCTCAGACAAGCTCTTTGCCTCCTGAGCTGACCACAAATCAAAAAAAGATCATCATTTTGAAGTGTTATCTTCTCTTATTCTACACAACAACAACAAACCACTTCTTGGTTGGATTGTGATGTGCGACAAAAACTGGATTTTCCACAACAACCAGCTCAGTGGTTGAACTGAGATGAAGCTCCAAAGCACTTCCCCATGCCAAACTTGTACCAAGAGGAAAAAAAAAAAAGTATTAGTCACTGTTTGGTTGTCTACTGCCCATCTGATCCACTACAGCTTTCTGAATCTGGTCAAGACCATTAACATCTGAGAAGTGTGCTCAGCAAATTAAGCAGATGCACCAAAAATTGCAATGCCTGCAGCCGGCATCAGTCAACAAAAAGGGCCCAGTTCTTCTCTGCAACAATGCCTGGCCACTTATCACATAACCAATGCTTCAAAAGTTGAATGAATTTGGCTATGAAGTTTTGCCTCATCTGCCATATTCACTTGACCTTTGCAAACTGACTACCACTTCTTCAAGCATCTCAACAACTTTTTGCAGGGAAAATGCTTCCACAACCAGCAGCACACAGAAAAAGCTTTTCAAGAGTTCATCAAATCCTAAAGCACAGATTTTTTTTTGCTACAGGAATAATCAAGCTTATTTCTCATTGGCAAAAATGTGTTGATTATAATGGTTCTTATTTTGATTAATAAAGATGTGTTTGAGCCTAGTTATAATGATTTAACATTCAGGATCCAAAACTGCTATTACTTTTGCAGCAACCTAATAAAATCATGCATTTAAAAAATTCTGGGAGTGATCCATGAGCAGCAAAGAGGTCTACAATAAACGTTAAGAACCATAACCTATGGCAATCATGCCAATTCCATGGCTCTTGTCTGTGATCAATTTAAAAATAAGTACATAACCTAGTCCTAGCCATTAGGCATGAAAAGTCCACTTTGAAAGTGGGAGAAGGGAAAGGTGTGCCTCTGGGGAGTTTCCTCATTTCTGCAGGAAGAGACTTGAGAAGACATAGCCCCTCTTTTCTGGACACAAATAAATAAGCACATAGCTCTTTGAAACCATAAGGGAAATGTGTCCAAGAAGTCGACACTAGGATTGCAGAGAGGAGAGAGGACCTTGATGGCACTAAGGTATTGAGCATTTTGCATCAAACTACAAATACTCAAAAAACAACCTACCAATGTAAACTATGGGTTTACAAAGTTGATTATAATGTGTTGTGATTTTGTTTTCCCAAAGTCCACATACATTAAAAAATTCACTAACTACTGATTACAGGAGTGAAATAATCTTTTACTATTTACTATTTCAGATAAATTTTGAGGGTCTGATACTGAAGAATCATAATAATGAACACCAATTCTCACTATACAATAAAGTGTAGAAGTTATAATAAATGGTTCATCTAAAACTCTACAAAACCAAACTGATTTGCATATACCTAGATATCAACTTTTTTATGTGATTTGCTGCTCTATATGACAACTGCAAAGCAAAAAAAACAATTTGAGCTATAGAAAGTTATATTTGTGTCAACTTTACCCACCACAGATACAGATAATTAAGAACTAACTCTACTAATGTTATACATAGTTAAAGAGCAACATGTCCTCAAATTACTTACATCATCAGTGATACAAAGATATACAATCCTGTCTTGGCAGATGTAATGAAACAGATAACTGTAGAATAAAAGATATAAAACTTACTGTGGTTATGAGCAATATCTCTTTCACTTCTATCTTCTATCTACGTATAAGAAATTTTAGAACTGCCAACATGACCATATTATTTACCAATACTGTCTATTTTCCCTCTCCCCTATATACCTATTTCTCTCAAGTCAAACTTGATAGAAATAAATAAGAAATTAAAACAAGGTCTCTATCCTATCTAAACAGTGCAACATCATGCACGTTATTCATAAAAATAATATCTAAGAAAGCATACTTGGACTGTTTTTGCTCTGCTGCACGGCATGCCAGATGTTAGTTCCCTGACCAGGGATTGAACCCAGGCCCCAGCAGGGAAAGCACTGAATCCTAACCACTGGATTTCTAGAGAAGTCTCAGATTCTTAAGGTTTGAACAAGAGATGACATCCGAAGGACACATAATTAAGATAAACACCCAAATGGGCCACACAGAGCAAACATTTTTTTCTACCAGATACTCAACAATGACATATATTTGGCATTGACTCGGAGCCAGTTACTGGGTTAGGTGCTGAGGACACAAATAAGCAAAATCATCAGTCCATGCCTTCAGAGAATGAAAATGCAGGCAACTGTGGAACTGCATAGTAAGGAGGATGATAAAGAGTTAGAGGGGAGGGGAAGAGTTAAAGGCAGTACATGGTGCTATAGGGATATAGAAGAGACACCTATATCTATATAGAGGAGTTTGGCAAAGGGTAACTGGAGGACATCCTGGAGCACATGTCTGAGCTGAACCTGAAGACTAAGTAAGAGATGGCAAGAAGAACAAGTGAAGAGAGTTCTGGAATGAGAGACCAACAGGCTTAAGGGTTTCAGATAAAACAGCACATAATGGGTTTGAAAGTAAAATTAATTTAACATGGCTAAAGTATAGAATGTAGGGAACAAAAATAAATGGCTTCCACAAAGGAGGCTGTAAGTAAATACTTTCAAATCTTTTATGTTTTCAAGTCTCACTATATCTATATAATCCTAAGAACAACGATCAAGCATCAAACAGTCTTAGCAAGGGGAGTGTGATCAGAACTGCCACAGAAAAGGATGCTTTGGCTAGAGTATGAGAACTAATCAAAAGGAGGAGCAGGCAGGAGACTACTGCAGTAGAACACTGAAGGAAACAAACTAAAGTACTATAGACAACGAAGAAGGAACAGAGAAAAGAACTCGAGGACTGGCTACTGGGATTGAGGCAGAGGGATAACTCGATTTTGCTTCCCAAGATTTCTACTCTGGGCAAGTAGATAGACAAGAGTAGCTGCTGAATTGTATCATTAATGTTCACATAGAGCTTTGATATGAATTATAAGGAGATATTGGAACTCAAATGTCTTCCTCCACCACTCTGAAACTGTTCACATCAACTCCACCAATCAGTTCCACACTCCACATCCAGTGGCTCTCTCTGACACATCTGATACTGCTGACCACTTCCTTCCTCTAGAAACTGCTCTCTCTTCACTAGATTTTTTGACACCAGGCTTGCCTGGTTTATATGGTAATCTCTTTCCCTCTCTGTTGATGCTTTCCAGCATCCTCAGCCCCCTGCTTTTCTCACAAAGACTCCTTGGAGGGTGGCACCCACTTTCATGTTTTGCTGCTGATACCTGTTTTCAGCTAATACAATTACACTGATTTCCAAATCTAAATCTGACCTATCTCCTAAGCTCAAGGCCTGAATATGCTACTGTTGGCTAGACATAACTTACTAGACATACCATAGACAAACACAGCAGATGCAAAAAGTCATCATTTCCCCCACAAAATTTGTTTCTGCTAAACCACACTTTTTGCCTTTTCGTACTTTTCATGGGGTTCTCAAGGACTTTGGAAGTCTTTGGAAGGACGGATGCTGAAGCTGAAACTCCAATACTTTGGCCACCTGATGCAAAGAACTGACTCATTGGAAAAGACCCTGATGCTGGGAAACATTGAAGGCAGGAGGAAAAGGGGACGATATAGGATGAGATGGTTGGATGGCATCACCGACTTAATGTACATGAGTTTGAGCAGGCCCAGGAGTTGGTAATAAAACATGGAAGCCTGGTGTGCTGCAGTACATTGGGTTACAAAGAGTCAGACATGACTGAGTGACTGGACTGAACTGAAGCCACACTTAGAATTGATGCTTTCGAACTGTGGTGCTGGAGAAGACTCTTGAGAGTTCCTTGGACAGCAAGGAGATCAAACCAGTCGATCTTAAAGGAAATCAATCCTGAATACTCATTGAAAGTACTGATGCTAAAGATGAAGCTCCAATACTTTGGCCACCTGATGCAAACAGCTGACTCACTGGAAAAAACTGATGCTAGGAAGGATTGAAGGGAGAAGGAAAAGAGTTCGACAGAGAGTGAGATGGTTGGATGACATCACTGATTCAATGGATGTGAACTTGGGCAAACTCCAGGAGACGATGAGGGACAGGGAACCTGGCATGCTGCAGTCCATTGGGTCACAAAGAGTCAGGCACAACTTGGTGACTGGACAACAACAACAAAATCACACTTGGGAGTACCTTGGTGCAAAGACCATAGGAGGTAATGAGGTATGGGTGTTGCCATCAAGGAGCCTATAGTCAGGGTACAGAGACAAAAAAGGAAGACTGCAATTATAACACAGTGTCAGAAGTGCTATAATGGATAAATACAGGATACTATGCTGCTGCTAAGTCACTTCAGTGGTGTCCAAGTCTGTGCGACCCCATAGACGGCAGCCCACCAGGCTCCCCTGTCCCTGGGATTCTCCAGGCAAGAACACTGGAGTGGGTTGCCATTTCCTTCTCCAATGCATGAAGGTGAAAAGTGAAAGTGAAGTCGCTCAGTCATGTCCGACCCTCAGCGACCCCATGGACTGCAGTATTCCAGGCTCCTCCGTCCATGGGATTTTCCAGGCAAGGGTACTGGAGTGGAGTGCCATTGCCTTCTCTGACAGGATACTATGGAGACACATAAAAAGGGGGCACCTGGCACAGTCTTGGAGTTTTCAGGGGTTTCTAAAAGAGGAAACATAAGCTCAGGAAGACAAACTCAAATTTTGAAAAAGTAACAGCTAACTGCAGAGGCTAAAAAGAGAGAATGAACCCAGAATCGATATGCACATAGCTAAGTATGGCTGAAGAACAAAACTGAGGGCTCAAGTAATGAGAAATGGGGCCAGAAGAGTGCATTGCAGGTGGATTCCTTACTGACTGAGCCACCAGGGGAGCCAAAAAACCAGTTCGGAAGAGGTCATTAGGAATGAGAAACAATGAATGCCTGAACAAACACTATGATGAATGTGGAGAGAGGAGACTGAAATACCTCTTGTAGCAGAATGGTAAAGATTTGGTGAAGAAGTCAAATGTGATTCTGAAGTTTTAAGGTTAGCCAGCTGAATGACTGGTGACGCTATTAATGAAAGAAAGAAATAGCAAGAAGAAGGTCAGATTTCAGGAAGAAATGATTTTCATACAGTAAAACAGAACTTTTTCTTTTGGTATACAGTAATAACACTGGAAAAGACCCTGATGCTGGGAAAGATTGAAGGGGGGAGGAGAAGGGGATGACAGAGGTGATGGTTGGATAGCATCACCAACTCAATGGACATGAGTTTGAGTAAGCTCCAGGAGTTGGTGATGGACAGGGAAGCCTGGTGTGCTGCAATCCATGGAGTCACAAAGAGTCAGAAATGACTCAGTGAAGTGAACTGACTGAAATAAAAGATATGTTTGATTAGGATGATGGAACATGATTATAGGAAAGAAACGAAGGTAGAAGCTTACGAAGAAAGAAACAACTCAGTGATGGATACTTACTCCAAATGAGACCAGGTAGGACTGGGTAAGGATGCAGGCAGAAAGACACAGCAGATGAGTAACACTGCTTTCTTGCAGTATAACCACATTTTCATTGGATTACATAGCCAATTTCCCTTAGAGTTAGATATGGCTATATGATAAGTTCTGCCTGATAAAATGTGAGTGGAAGGTACATACCCTGCTTCCCAGTCTTGCCTCTAAAAAGATGACACATGCTTTCCCTGAGCATTTTCCTGGGAACTGACTAGAAACACGATCGTTAAGCCCAGCAAATTTTTTAAGAAACCCTAAAGCCATACTCACGAGCAACTGGGGTCATTTAACCCCTAGTTAATTTCTCAGACCCTAAACTACACCAGAGAGTAGTAGACTACAGAACCTGTGCAGTTCCCAAAGATGACAAACTCACTAATACCCATTTTGGACGTGGCCACAGAGGATAATGTATCAAGAGTAGCCTCTGGGAGAACAAAGGGAGAAAAGATGAAGAAATTCTTCCTGCAAAGCAGAACCACTCCTGGGTCAGAACAGGAGTCTCTGAAATTGCTGTGTGGTAGTTATCTGAATACTGCTGGGAAGTAGTGACATTTGCATGTCAGTAGGGCACAGGAGTCATCTCTGGGTATGACGGAAAGGACTGTATCACCCAGATTGTCTGGACCTGGAGCTGGACAAAGCAATCAGATAAATCTTTGAGGCCACTTCCTGCAGAGAGGAAGTGTGTTTTTTGGGAAGAAGAGCACATCCAAATATTTTGGAGGCCCAGAACAGTAGATGGAAGATTGTGAGCTATCTCCTGATACCCTATAACTTCTTCCAGAGTAATGGAGTTTTAGCTGAGCACATGGCTACATAGCTAGAAATGACAACTTTTAGTCTCCATTTCCAGCTAGGTCAGCTACATAACGATATAGTGAACAATACTATCAGCCACTTCTGGGATGTGCCTTAAAAAATACCAGAACTGAAGAAGCTGCCTTGGCCAGAATTCGAAGGCACTAATTAAAACTAGTAGAGCCACTCCAACAGTCCCGAAGTCTTCATCTCTGGGCTATCTCCTAAATTACCACTATCTTTTAGGGTCTCTCTGTTGCAGTAGCTTACACTAAATCCTAAATGATATAAGGAGTTAGTTCTGGAAACCAACAAGGACCTCCTCCTGAGATAGGGTCTAAGGAAATTAGGATGAGTTAGTTAGCAAAAGATTTTTAAGTATTAAGAAGGAAGGCTGAGGCAATATTTATGATTACCAAGATTTCCCACCTACGTCCCCTTCAATTCATTCTCCAACCAGCCACAACAATGATCTTTCTAAAGCAAAACCTTACCATGTCACACCCCAGCTGGAAACGTTCAATGCCTTCCCATTGCCCATTGTGTAATGTACAACCCCTTAACATGGCCTATGAGGCCCTACAGGACTTCTCTTCTGTCAATCTCTCTACCTTTATTTTCATGACGTTGTGCACCAGTCACAGAGAATCACCTGAAGTTCGCTAAATATGCATTATGAGCTCATGTCTCTGTACTTCTCTACCAGCTATTCCTTCTACCTGGAATACCACCCCCTACCCATTACCTTCTACTCTCTACTGTGATTATCTATGAATTTGACTATCTCCTTCATTAAACTATAACCTCCATTAAACAACGAGGACAAATACTGAGTAACATCTTGTAGCTCCAGCACCACCAAAGTGTCTGGTGACAGTTAAGTGCTCAGTAAATATTTACAGAAAGAATGAACAAATAATTATTATTTATCATAGCTATATCAAGTTTCACATATCCTAGAGCTTATAGCAGTCACTTTTATATCTAACATTTCCATATTGTTCTTTAAAATGTGAGCATCACTTAGGTGACAGAATAAAATAATTTTTAGTTAAATTTAAAATTAATAGAACCAGACATTTTCTAAGCTGGTAAAGATTATTGTTCTGTCAGCTTATTAAAATTATCTACTGAGAAGCTTGCTTTTCTAGTTTTCTACTGTTCTGAGTATAATAATATAATTCATTTCTTTTACCCGCTACCCACACAGAGCAGAACTCACTTGCCATGTGAGTACGTTAGTTTGTTATTTTCAGAAGGTATCTTAGCCAGAATCTGCTCTGTCACCTCCAGGAAGTTGCCTCCACACCAAGCATGTTTGGCAAGGATAGTGGTTCCCCTGGCAACAACAGCAAAAAGAATGGCCATGGCTTCAGTCTATCAAAAAGACAAAAAAAAAGAAACATAAGATTTAGAATGTTTCTTTGACATAACCTTTCAAAAGTAACTTTCTATCATTTACCAACATCCATTCGGAGATAATATTAACCAAGGCACTATAAGAGTAAACAGAACAGACTTAACAAGGTCACAGTCTTATACAAGCCTAAAACATACTGATGTGCATTCAAATATAGAGACAAATCAAATGGATACACATATATATATATATATACTTTTATGTATATGTGTGTATACAATGCAATGCATATGATACATACATACACACACAATTACACTGATAGATAGGTTGCATTTGCAAATTATACAGCACAAATTGATATCACCCTCTGAAAAGCAATGACCACAAGTGGCAAAGGGACAGAAAGATGTCTTCATTCTTTAATGAAGTGATCTCATCTTGAAAATTTATCCTAGGGAAATAGTTCAATAAAAGTTAGATTCTAGATTTACAAATACATGTATTATCAATAATAATGGCCCATATTTATTAAGTACTTACTATATGCCAGGCACAATTTTAAACACTTTACATTTATTAACTCATTTAATCCTTACATCAATTAAATTAATACACTATTATGAACTTACAGTAAAATGAGGAAACTTAAGGATAGATGACTTACATAACTTATCCAGAATTACAGAACTAAAATTACAGTGGTAAAAGTTGTTATTTAAACTGAGGAAGTATGATTCTAGTACCCACAATTTTATCTCTATACTGTATACTGCCTCTACTATGAAGGCATTAACCATCACAGGAACAAAGTGAAAATAACCCAAATCTTCCACAAGAGAGGAATGGTTCTATATATTATTGTAAAATCTTTTATAAACAAAATATTTCAAAAACAGTACAGCATGAGTTTAAGACTATAGTAATACCTGGGAGATACTGCAGGTTCAGTTCTAGACTACCACAATAAAGCAAATATAACAATAAAACAAGTAACATGAACTTTTTGCTTTCCCAATGTATACAGAAGATATGTTTATAATATACTATAGTCTACTAAGTGTGCAATAGCATTATATCTTAAAAAATAATATTCATGTCTTAAATAAAAATACTTAATTGCTAAAAAATGCTAACCATCACGTGAGCCTTCAGCAAGTCATAATCGTAACATCCGAGATGACTGATCACAGATCACTATAACAAATAAAATGAAAAAGTTTGAAATATTGCAAGAATTATTAAAATGTTACACAGAGACATGAAATGTGCAAAATATCATTGGAAAAGTGATGCTGATAGACCTGTTCAATGCAGGGTCGCTATGAACCTTTGATTTGTTTAAAAAAAAAAAAAAGCAAAATCCATGAAGCACAATAAAGCATATTGCAATAAAAAGAGGTTTGTCTGTATTTTCCTCATATTTATGAATTTATACTATCTTTCCCCACAGAACAGTCAGGTTTCTCTTATTTAATGCCATAAACTTATAAAAGGGATGAACAAATGTCTTCCTATTATTCAGCTAACTCTTCAACCTAATGTTATTTGTTAACACGTTCCATTTCATCCAATAAGCCAGAGTCATCCTGGGTGGCAGAGTGAGAATCCCTTATTAAAAATTCAAATCCCTGGTATAATCTCCCGAATTTTGTTCAAGTAGGCCTCAGGTAGGGCCCTGAAATATACATTTAAGCCAACCCAGTCTGGATGCAGGTGATTCACAGGACCACATTTTGTGAAACACAGCAGTTATACTGAGGTGAGGGAATCCATTGATTCCCTCTTGGAATGTCCTTGGTAAGAAGGACAGTATACAGAAGTGCTCATCTGTCTCTTGAGCTGAACTCATCTTGAGGTCTCTTCATTTCACTCTCTAAATGAAAGTGTTTCAAGGGTTGTGTTCTCAGCCATCTTCTTTCTGGATTTCTCCAAACACATATGTAGTAGCATGTCTTAATTTCCAAATGACTCTCTCATACATTATATCCCTTGATTCTAAAAGCCTCAACTGGCAGACGAATAGGATGGGGAGACCACTTTCTCCCCCACAAATTCATCAAAAGATCATTTGAATGCTGAGCAACTTCCACAAAACAACTTGTGAACGCTGGCAGAGGACACCAAGCACCCAGAAAAGCAGCCCATTCTCTTCAAAAGGAGGTAGGACAAAATATAATAGACAAAAAGAGAGACAAGAATCTGGGACAGAGACCTACCCGGGGAGGGAGTCGTGAAGGAGGAGAAGTTTCCAAACACCAGGAAACCCTCTCAATGGTGGGTCTATGGGGAGTTTGGAATCTCAGAGAGCAACATAACTGGGAGAAAGAAAAAGAAAACTCACAGAATACAAGCCTAACTGCAACTGCCAGTGGAAGAAGTAGCCCAGATGCTTGCATCTGCCAGCAGTAAGCAGGTGCTGAACAGGGAGGTGCAGGCTGCACTGCTTAGGGTAAGGACCGGGCCTGAATGCCCTGAAGGCAATCTGAGGAGGCTAAGGTGAGATAGCAACCCAAACCATGGGGTAGCCAGAGAGAGAGAGAAAAACAAGAGAGAGAGAGAGAGAGAGAGAGAGAGAACTTTCCCACGAAAAGCTCTAACCTAAGGCACAGCCTGGGCAGCTCACAGAACAAAGGACTGAACGATCACCAGAGGAAAGCTAGCCAGCTGCAGACCAGCCCATCCCCCGCCAGAGGCAGGGAGGCAGGCCGGCGGCAGCCAGAACCAGAAAGGGGCCATCTCTGCCCCGGCGACGGTGTATTCTACCAAACTGCGAACGGGCTCCCAGTTGCTAACCAAGACTTCCTGGGGTTCTGGACGGTTGACATCCTCTGGGAGGGTTGCAGCCAGAGATCAGCTCCCCAGTAGAGACACACAGCACACCTGAGACAGCCCACCCACTACNAGAGGCAAAGAGGCAGGCGTGCAACAGCCATAGCCCGAAGGGGAGGGGCCATCTCAGTCCCAGAGACAGCATCCTCCACCAAACTGTGAGCAGGCTCCCAGTTGCTAACCATGTCTTCCTGGGATCCTGGATGGTTGACAACTGCCAGGAGGGTCACAGCCAGAGGAGACACATGATACAACTGAAACGGTGCTCTTGCAGTGCACCTGGGAAACCAAGGCGCCAGGACCAGGGAGGAGATTAAGATGAACAGCCCACATGAGACAGTGCACTCACTAAAAACCTGGTCACCTGAGCTGCTTGGACCTGGGAAGGGCACAAAAAGCACGCCCAACCAAACCTGTGCATTTGTGGAGTACCTGAGAACCTAAACCTGAGCAGCTTAGACCTGGGAAGTTCACAAAACACAGGGCCCACTTTGGACAGTTCCCCTGCAGAGCAACCTGGAGCCTGAGCAGTGTAGACTGGGAAAGCACAGGCCATCGTGAGCTGGGGCAAATCCCATGGGGTCTATACACTGCGAGCACTCCTCAAACATGCCAGTGATATTTGTTTGCCATGTTCCTCCCTCCCCACAACACAACTGAACAAGTGACCACCTTCACCACCTTCTGTCGGTGGAAATTAGACACTGAAGAGACTTGAAGCCAAAATAAAGGAAGACAAGGAGCCACTCTAAAAGTGACAGGTGCAACAACAGATTAAAACCCTGTAGTTAGTATTGACTAAGCACTGGAAGGGGCCTATAGACCTTGAGAAGAAGTATAAGCTGGAACAAGGACTATCTGAAACTGAACTGACCCCACACTGCCCTCAGCAGCACCAGACAAATTCCTAGATATATTCTACTATAACATTTTTTAAGTTTTTTAAATTTGTTTTATTTTTAAATTCTTTATTACTCCCTTAATTTTCATTTTTATAATCTACTATCACCTTGCAAAAAAAGACTATTTTTAAAGCAAATTTCACATATATTTTTCATAATTTTTGTGATTTTGTTTTGTATTCTTAATATTGTATTATTGAGAGTCTAACCTCTACTCTAAATTTTTAATCTTTGCTTTTTGGTATTTGTTATCAACTTTGCACCTTTAAGAATCTAATCTTCAGTACCCATTTTTACTTAGGGGTGTGATTACTGGCTTGATTCCTCTCTTCCCTTTTGACTCTCCTTTTTCTCCCACAGGTCACCTCTATCTCCTCCCTCCCCCTTCTCTTCTCTACCTAACTTTGTGAATCTCTTTGGGCGTTCCAGGCTGTGGAGAACACATAGGGAATTGATTACTGGCTGGATGGCTCTCTCCCCTTTTGACTCCCTCCCTTCTCCTCCTGGTCACTTCTGTCTCCCTCATCCCTCTTCTCTTCTCCATGCAACTCTGTGAACCTCTCTGGGTGTCCCCCATTGTGGAGAATCTTTTCACCATTAATCTAGATGTTTTATCATCGATGCTGTATAGATGGAGAATTATTGAGGCTACTGTAAGAATAAGACTGAAAGACAGGGGCAGGAGGCTTAAATCCAAAACTTGAGAACACCAAAGAACTCCTGACTCCAGGGAACATTAATCAACAAGAGCTCATCCAAAAGCCTCCATACCTAACACTGAAACCAAGCTCCACCCAAGAGCCAACAAGTTCCAGAGCAAGACATACTAAGCTAATTCTCCAGCAACGCAGGAACCAGCCCTGAGCATTAATATACAGGCAGCCAAAAGTCACACTAAACCCACAGACATCTCAAAAATCACTACTGGACACTTCATTGCACTCGAGAGAGAAGAGATCCAGCTCTACCCACCAGAAAACGGACGCAAGCTTCCCTAACCAGGAAACCTTGACAAGCCACTAGTCCAACCCCATCCACAGGGAGGAACCTCCACAATAAAGAGGAACCACAAACTTCCAGCCTACAGAAAGGCCACCCCCAAACACAGCAATCTAAACAAAATGAAAATGAATAGTCAGCAGGTAAATGAACATTATAAATGCCCACCAAACCAAACAAAAGAGGAAGAGATAGGGAGTCTACTCAAAAAAAGAATTCAGAATAATTATAGTAAAGATGATCCAAAATCTTCAAAACAAAATGGAGTTACAGATAAAGAGACTAGAGACAAGGACTGAGAAGATGCAAGAAATGTTTAACAAGAACCTAACAGAAATAAAAAAAAGAGTCAATCAATAATGAATAATGCAATAACAGAGGTCAAAAGCGTCTGGAGGGAACCAACAGTAAATAACTGAGGCAGAGGATAGAATAAGCGAGGTGGAAGATAGAATGGTGGAATTAAATGAAGCATAGAGGAAAAAAGGAAAAAGAATTAAAAGAAATGAGGACAACCTCAGAGACCTCTGGGGCAATGTTAAATGCCCCAACGTTCAAATCATAGGAGTCCCAGAAGAAGAAGACAAAAAGAAAGGTCATGAGAAAATACTTGAGGAGATAATAGTTGAAACACTTTCTAACACCATACACAAAAATAAACTTAAAATGGATTAAAGATCTCAATGTAAGACCAGAAACTATAAATCTCCTAGAGGAAAACATAGGCAAAACACTCTCTGACATAAATCACAGCAGGATCCTCTATGACCCACCTCCAGAATATTGGAAATAAAAGCAAAAATAAACAAATGGGACCTAATTAAACTTAACAGTTTTACACAAAGAAGCAAACTATAAGCAAGGTGAAAGACAGCCTTAGAAAGGGAGAAAATAATAGCAAACGAAGCAACTGACAAAGAATTAATCTCAAAGACATACAAGCAGCTCCTGCAGCTCAATTCCAGAAAAATAAACAACCAATCAAAAAATGGGCCAAAGAACTAACATCACTCATTATCAGAGAAATGCAAACCAAAACCAGAAATGCAAAATCAAAATGATGTACCATCTCACACCAGTCACAACGGCTGCTATCAAAAAGTCTACAATGAATGCTGGACAGGGTGCGGAGAAAAGAGGACATACAACTAATCTCAAAAATATACAAGCAACTCCTGCAGCTTGATTCCAGAAAAATAAACTACCTAATCAAAAAATGGGCCAAAGAACTAAACAGACATTTCTCCTAAGAAGACATACAGATGGCTAACAAACACATGAAAAGATGCTCAATATCACTCAGTATCAGAGAAATGCAAATCAAAACCTCATTGAGGTAGCATTTCATGCCAGTCAGAATGGCTGCTCTCCAAAAGTCTACAAGCAATAAATGCTGGAGAGGTTGTGGAGAAAAGGGAATTCTCTTACACTATTGGTGGGAATGCAAACTAGTACAGCCACTATGGAAAACAGTGTGGAGATTCTTTAAAAAACTGGAAATAGAATCGCCATACAATCCAGCAACCCCACTGCTGAGCATAAACACTGAGGAAACCAAAATTGAAAGAGACATGTGTAACCCAATGTTCACTGCAGCACTGTTTACAATATCTAGGACTTGGAGGCAACCTAGACGTCCATCAGCAGATGAATGGATAAGAAAGCTGTGGTATACAATGGACTATTACTCAGCCATTAAAAAGAATGCATTTGAATCAGTTCTAATGAGGTAGATGAAACTGGAGCCTATTATAGAGAGTGAAATAAGTCAGAAAGAAAAACAGCAATACAGTATATTAACGCATATATGTGGAATTTAGAAATATGGTAACAATGACCCTATATGCGAGACAGCAAAAGAGACACAGATGCAAAGAACAGACTTTTGGACTCTGTGGGAAAGGTGAGGGTGAGATGATTTAAGAGAATAGCACTGAAACATGTATGTTATCATATGTGAAATAGATCACCAGTCCAGGTTCGATGCATGAGACAGGGAGCTCAGGGCCAGTGCACTGGGATGACCCTGAGGGATGAAATAGGGAGGGAGGTGGGATGGGGGTTCAGGATGGGAACACATGTACACCCATGGCTGGTTTATGTCAATGTATAGCAAAAACCACTACAGTATTGTAAAGAATTAGCCTCCAATTAAAATAATTTTTTTAAAAAAGCTTGATCTGACCCTTTAACATGCTCCAGGTACTGGTCCATTTCTTAAAATCATTTACACACTATGACTGCATCTCTATCTCCTTGTAGTTCTTCAGCTTCTTATAATCTGGCTTTTGCTCTCAGCACTCCAGAAAACCATGCCTGTGAAGAGCACCAACAGCCTCTACATAGCAAAATTCTGTATTCACTTCTCTATTCTCACCTCAATTGATCTCTCAAGAATACTCAACACAGCTAAATAACCCTCCTTCTGGAAACACTCCTACAGGTCTGGCTGCTCCTTCTGTCTCCCTGCTGAATCCTCCTCTGCTAGCTGACCTCTAAATGCTGACTTCCCATGGGGACTGGTTCTGCACTCTCTTAACCCTAGATAAGCTCATCTAGACCTGCCATAATAAACATGCATTTTTTGCTGAAGACACATTGCATACAGAAAAAAACAAAAGGCATAACTAAAGCTGAGGGACAAACCAAAGACAAAACCCAAGGTATACCAAATAGTTGAGGCAAAGGTAGATGAATAGAGACCCACAAAGAAGACAGAAGAGGACCAACCAGGAAAGTGAGAGGAAAGCCAGGAAAGTGTGGTGATCTTGAAGTCAAAGGGGAAAAAAAAAAAACTTGAAGAAGGAACAAGTGTCACCTCCCAGCTCTGTTCACTGATAACATTAGGACTGTAAAACAGTCACTGAATTTTTACAAGGAAGGAGGCCATTGGTAAGGGTCAGAGAGACGTGCTGTGGAGTGAACAAAAACACAAGAGAAACAGTGATGACAAATCATATGGTCCCTGAGACACAGAGATGAAAATGTAGCAGCCTTCAAGAAGAAAACTGACTTTAGCAACAATACAAAAATATCTAGGGTCTTAGTGGACCATAAGTTCTTTATGAAGGGTTATGAGGTAATTGCTTAAAATGCTTATGCTTATGAAATCTTAAAATTACATTAAGTAACAGGGTGTCTCGATCTCTTTAAGTACTCTTGCCATTATACCCTGTGTTGGTTAGAACACATGCGTAATACTGAGTTCAATTCTGGGACAGTGTATTAAGACTAGACAGAAGTGCAAAGTATGGTGAGAGACCTGGAGACTGTTATCACCCAAAAAATGGCTAGAGGACTAGAAATATTAAACATGAAAAAGACTTAGATGGAATGTGACAGCAATCTTCAAGTTTATATAAAGTATAATCCAATGGCTCTGTTGGTAAAGAATCCATCTGTAATGCAGGAGACACAGGAGATAAGGGTTCAATCCCTGGGTCAGAAAGATCCCCTGAAGGAAGACATGGCAACCCACTGCAGTATCCTTGCCTGGGAAATTCCACTGACAGAGGAATCTGGCAGGCTACAGTCCATGGGGTCACAAAAGAGACATGACTGAGCAACTGAGCACAAGCATACAAATCACCTAGAAGGGGGATGACATTATTTGGAATACAACTAGAACAGTGGATATAAGGATAGCTATGGAAGCTATGCATACAGTGTTTTAGTCAATTTAAGAAGTCCTCACTTTTAAAAATGCCTGACTATTATATACTGGGTATAAAGCCACAGAAACTTTATTCTCCTCTCAGATGTCACTAACAAGCATTTCTTATTCGCTCCTATACTGCTAAAACTCACACCTATAATCAAGTCTCACATACCCCCACTAAAATGCTCTTGCAACAGAATCTGTAATGTCTAAAGGAATACTGGAATAATGGAAATAACTATGGTACAAAGAATATTGCATATGAAGTCAGAAAATATGGTTCTGCAATAATGAGGAGTATGTGAATGCCCGATAAATGGTAAAGTGCTATATAAGATTATAGTCAAGAAGAAAAAGAATTAAATTCTAAGCCATAGAAGAGGAAAAAAAGATAACGAAATATAAAGGAAAGTCATCTTACCACAGTTCTTCCCTATTCTCTTACTCACTCCTTGCTTTGTCCCACAGCCATTAACCCAATTCCACTACATTTCTGCTAAGAATCCTGAATGAGTTTCCTGTGGCTGCTGTGACAGAATACCAAAAGATGCAAAGTTGAAAACAACAGAAATTTATCATTTCATAGTTCTGGAGGCCAGAAGCCCCAAATCAAGATGTTGGCAGGTCCATGTTCCCTCTAAAATCTGTAGGGGGGAATCCTTCCCTGTCTCTTCCTAGTTTCTGGTGGTTTGCCAGCAATCCTTGGTGTTCTTTGGTGCGTCCATGTCTTCACATGGGAGTCTCTGTGTCTCTTCTCATAAGGACACCTACTCCAGTATGACCTCATTTTAACTTACATCTTAATTATATATGCAAAGACCCTATTTCCAAATAAGGACCCATTCACAGGTAGCAGGGGTCAGGATTCAACACATGTTTTTTTGAGGACACAACCAATCCCCGTCTTGGAAACTCACCATTCCTCTCAAATCACTCCTAGTCTCCTCCCTCTACATATTCATTATCACCCCAACTTGCCTCCCTGACCTCTCAAAAACCTCTATCTAATCCCTTTCCTTAATCATATTAGAGGCATGTCCTTAGAACAATGGACTAGAAAGGCAACCTCCAATTAAAAAGACCTGTTTCTTCTGCCTAGAAAGTTCCAAGGAAAGAACATTTTTGGTTCAGTTGCTGGGGTTCCCCCCCCCAAAAAAAAGATATACTATTGGGGAATCCGAGTGAGAATTCTGAATGCAGTTTTTTCTTATAGAGGAATTATTAGAAATTGTGGTGAAGGTCTTTCAGTCCATTAAATTAAAGGTTATATAAGATGCGACTGGTTGACCTAACAACCAAAATGTCATGATACCCTTATTTATAGAAAAAAATGCATCCAGAGTTTCAAAAAATCTTACAAAGGAATTTTTGGGTTATATCCATTTGTAAGTAAGAGGCTGCTTGCATTTAAAAAAACTGCTAACAAAACAGCAGAGCAACAATATAAATGCTCCTCCTCAGTGGAGGCATCTTCAAATGGAAGTTGAAGATGCTTTCAGAGAACTGAGTATTGAAAAAGGATGAGTCGGTGTTTCTCACACTCAAGTCTATGCGTTTGGACAATTTTTTTTAATTCTGTATTTTTATTTTGATAACATAAAAATATATAAAGTATCCTGGATTATCTACACACATACCCATTAAATGAGTGATGGCACACAATTCAGTGCTGCATCTGAATTACAAAGGCATAGGTGCCAAGATATTCCCTAAAATAACAGTGCTTAATTTTTAATGTACTGGAAGCATGTCTGGCTGCTTTAGGTTGGCACATCCTAAAATCATGACAATCATGACTCAAGCACTCTTGTATTCCTGCTGTGTTTTTAAATCTGTTATAGAGACAAAATTTATCTCTTGCAGTAATGATTTACAAGAGCTGAGACTTTTATCTGATAGTCTGAAAATGACAGTGTGGAGAAATAACATTAACACATAAATTATCTCAAGCTAAGCAGAAAATAATACTGAAAGGTGTTTGTATCAAGTGGAAACCAAGTAATACTACAATGTGCTATATGAATAAAGGTAGTGCAACTATTCAAACAGAACAAAGAAATGGAAAAATTAACTTGCCACATAGTGCATGGTAATGGCCAATGCTAAATCAAAAGAAAGCATTCCATATCATTAATTGTATTACTGCAAGGAGATGTATTATGTTTAATCCTTACAACAGTTTATTAGCAGGATGTTTTACAGAATATATGTTAAGAAAATTAAATTTTCCACTCTTGTATCATGGGCCATACTATTAAACTGGCCCATTAAATTAAATGCAGGTGGAGATGGAAGGTGCTCAGGAAGGTGGCGCTAGTGGTAAAGAACCTCCTGGCAATACATGAGACACAAGAGGCCCGGATTCTATCCTTAGGTGGGGAAGATCACCTGAAGGAGGGTATGGCCACCCACCCCAGTATTCTTGCCTGGAGAATCCCATGAACAGAGAAGCCTGGTGGGCTAGCCCATGGGGTCACGAAGAGTGGGACACGACTGAAGCGGCTGAGCACACTGCATGGAACAAGAGAAGGCACAGAAGTGAGAACATGCTAGAGAAGGTTCACAAACTAGCTGGATGAGATGGAACAGTCAGCATTTGGCAAATGAGATGACTTAGGGATAAGGATAATGGCCATATGTAAAAACAAGGCCTCGCATAAATTAAGTACTTTATATTTGCTCAAGTAGTCTTTCAATTTCAGTTCAACACATGTTCTAAGCACTCAGTATAGCAGACATTGGAGGCATGAAGACCAGTGAGAAAGGATAGCTATACTCAAGGGAGCCAGAGTACAATATGGAAGACAGAAAGAAACAAATAAATGCAATAAAGTTTAAGAGTGAATAATCTAAGAATGTACACAACTGCTCAGATTTCTTGTGATTATCTCATTTTGGACAATGAAAAAAGAAAAAAAATGCAGGTGTCATACTGTATATTGGGAATTTCCTGAGTATACAATTATTTCTTCTTGAAAGAGAGGTCAAAGTGTCTATTTTATCCTCACTAGGTTCTCAAAACCAGCACAGTGCCTTACATATAATAATCCCTCAAATATTTAATAAATTAATAAACACTGAGCATCTTTTGGTTTTATGGGGGCTTCCCGGGTGGCTCAGATGGTAAAGAATCTGCCTGCAATGCTGGAGATTGCAGGTTCAATCCCTAGGAGGGGGAGATTCCCTGGCGAAGGGAATAGCTACATACTCCAGTATTCTTGCCTGGAGAATTCCATGGACAGAGGAGCCTGGTGGGTTCCATGGGGTCACAAAGAGTTGGACACATCTGAGTGACTTTCATACACACACATAAATGGTAGACAACTTTATATCCAGTAGGACCTGGCAAGAAAATATTTTGATTACCAAGCTATCTCCCTAAGTAAGATAAATGAGTTGAGCTGAGAGTAATGCAGTCCTCAATTCTTCTCAGAGAGGAAATAAGCAAATGACAGAAAACCACCAATTCTGATGCAATAACCTTGGAAGAGACAGTAGAATGAAGAACAATCATTTATGAGAGAAAAAGAAGATATGTTTATGAAAATCCTGAAATCTGGTCCCAGATCAAGAATATTCTTGTTGGTATTGCAAATATTCTTTTAGGGTGATGCTCTGATACCCAACCTAATCCTTGTCACTTTCTCAAGACAGGAGATTACCCTGTCAAGTAAAAAATACCTGTTCTATTCTGCATTCACCACCACCACCATATAACATCATCTTGATTCTTTCTGTTTGCCTCTTCCACACACACTCACAAATATGTAAGCTACTGAGAGCAGCGATCTATCTTATTACCAGCTATATCCCCTGCAGTTAGAAGAGTATCTAGCTCATATTAGCTGTTCAATAAATGTTTGTAAAACATATGAATGGCTCTACTTTCAGTCACAGCTATTCAAAGTGAAAGATGTCCAAAACATGACAGCATCCTCTGGGATCGAGGATGAGACCATGGAGTTACAGGTAGCTGAAAGCAATTCATAAAACATAAAGATAACTGTTTGTGAGGGTTATGGAGGAGGGAAGTGTAAAGCATTTCCTCAAGAGTCTAGTACGTGTTGAGTTCGTTAAATACCGGCCAATAATAATAACAAGAACATCACCATACAGGTCTGACGCTGAGGAAATAAGTCTGGGCAGAGAGAGAGAGTTCCTATTTGAACTGAGGAAGAAGAAATCACAACACTAGGCCTTGGAGGAAGGGCTCGCAGAGGGTTACAAACCCAGAAGTAGAAGGTAAGGCAGAAAGTGACGTCATCGAAACTAGGGCGTAGAGTTTTTAGAAGATTCAAGAAATCTCAAGAGATTTGAAACCTACAAAGGGTTCTTGTGGAATACAAAGTGAGGGGAAATTTAACATTTTTTTCCCTTCTGTAACAACTTGTGACGCATTCGGACTCTTTCACTCGAGGCCTTTTTAGGTGCATAAAACGCACTTCACCCAAAGTGGACCTGTCCGACCATTCGAACTGTCGACACCAGAGAAACCCTAGTCACCCTTCCATTGCCTAATTCCACCTTCCCGTGGGCATCTCTGCGGTCCCCGTGCCGTCGTCTCCCCGCCTTCCACCCCGTTCTCCCCGCTGTTTTTACCTGTCCGGGCACCGTGCGAGAACTTGCCGCGTCAGGACAGAGCCGCTCGGATCAGCACCAGGTCTCAAGCTGCCGGTTCCCAGAGGAGGCTAGACCGGACGCCACCGGCTTCCGCAAAAAAGCGCCCCGCCCGCGCGCGGCCCCCTGGGAATGTGAGCGCTCATCCAATGGGAGCGAGAGGCGGGGCGGGGCCGGCGGCGTTCCCAGTTCTCGTACTTCCCAGGAGCCGCACTGCATCCTGGGAGTGGTAGTTTCGGCTGGCCTATCGCTGCTGGTGTCGCGCCTGCTCAATCAACAATTTTCATCATCAACCACATCAAGCGCTATTCCTTAGAGAAAACGAGAGCATGTAGGGCCACCAAAAGCCCAGCATTGAGTTGGTAGGATCAATGAAGAGCTGAGCTTTACCAACCATCTTCCTGCTTAGTCGCAGCAGGTAACATCACCTGTTACTTCACAGACAAGAAAGAATTCATCTGACAGGAATTCCCTCTACTTTCGCCACGACATTTTTAAACCACTTTGGGTCACTGAGCAATCCTTTCTCCCATCCCTTTCAATGATAGTTGTAGAGTAGTAGTAGTAATAATAATAAACTACTCTCATTGGCTGTAAACTCCCTCATCCCTTTTACATCCCTATTCTTTCTTACCAACTTGAACTCCACTAATAAACTCGAACTCCACTAAGAAACTCATCTGTTTCATGTCTCAACGGCTCTCTGCTTTCTTGCTCTTTGTTGTTCAGTTGCCAAGTCGTGTCCAACTCATTGCAAGCCTATGGACTGCTGCACGCCAGCTTACCAGGCCCTCATCATTTCCCGGAGCTTGCTCAAACTCATATCCATCAAGGCGGTGATGCCATCCAACCATCTCATCCTCTGTCGACCTCTTTTTCTGCCTTCAATCTTGCCCAGCATCGGGGTCTTTTCCAATCAGGTGTTTCCATTAGGTGGCCATAGTATTAGAGCTTCAGCTTCAGCATCAGTCCTTCCAAACAGTCCTTCCAAATCAATTCAGGATTGATTTCCTTTAAGATTGACAGGTTTGATCTCCTTACTTTCCAAGGGCCTGTCTAGAGTCTTTTGAAGCACCATAGTTCAAAGGCATTAATTCTTCCATATTTTGCCTTCTTTATTGTCCAGCTCTCACATCTGTACATGACTACAGGAAAGGTTATAGCCAGACAATACGGACTTCTCTTGGCAAAGTGATGTCTTTGATTTTTAACATATTGTCTAGATTTGTCATAGCTTTCCTGCCAAGAACCAATTGTCTTCTAATTTCATGGCTGCAGACATACAAGATGAGAGAAACCGCCCCAAGCCTCTCACCGCACACAGACTTAACCTCCCCTTTCCAGTCAAAATTCTCAAAGGTGTTGTTAAAACAAATAGACATTTTCCAACAAACAGTGGCAAATATTATTTTCTTGGGCTCCAAACTGTGGATGGTGACTACAGCCAGGAAATTAAGAGACACTTGCTCCTTGGAAGAAAAGCTATGACAAACCTAGACAGAGTATTTAAAAAACAGAGACATCACTTTGCCAACAAAGGTCCATATAGTCAAAGCTATGGTTTTTCCAGTAGTCTGTACGGATGTGAGAGTTGGACCATGAAGAACGCTGAGTGCCGAAGAATTGATGCTTTTGAACTATGGTGTTGGAGAAGACTCTTGAGAGTGCCTTGGACTAAAAGGAAATCAAACCAGTCAATCTTAAAGGGAATCAGTCCTGACTATTCACTGGAAGGACTGATGCTGAAGCTCCAATACTTTGACCACCTAATAGGAAGATCTGACTCATTGTAAAAAAGAAATCTGATGTTGGGAAACATTAAGGGCAGGAGGAGAAGGGGATAACAGAGGATGTGATCGTTGGATGACATCACCAACACAATGGACATGAGTTTGAACAGACTCTGGGAGATAGTGAAGGACAGGGAAGCCTGGTGGGCTGCAGTCCATGGAGTCACAGAAAGTTGGACATGATTCTTTTTTTGAAGTGCTTCTGTATATCCACACTAGAGTGCATGCAGAACCATTTAAATAGGTGGCTTTATAATTTTATAATTTTAAAATTTAGAAGTTCTGTTACCATTTCTCCAAGTTATTGAAGAGTGGAATCTCTTTTTATAAATACATGATTTTAGATAGTTTGAACTTCTGTAGGAAAGGTTTCAATTTCCATTTCAGTTCCTGTTGTTAACAAGCCTAGAATTATAGAACTGATGATTTATATAACCTAATGTAATCTCCCAACTGTACAGACGACAAAGATTACAAAGCCAAGAAGAGATGGAGCCTGGATTATGAACTAGCTTTCTTATACTATAGGCTCAAGAAATTTCTGGTGGGCTAAAATAAGATACATATATCACACAGAACTCTACTCATATCTGAGAGGTCTTGGATTTACATTCTGCTTATCAGGATTGGATCATAATGTATTATTTTGTAGTTCACAAACTAATTCAGTGACTGTTGCTTTGGCAACATCAAAATCATTCACATTATTGCAATATATCACTGATCATCAGTGCTGTTTATGCTTCTTTTTTCCTGGATTTTTGGACTTAGGCACATTTTCTTATTTGTGCTCAAAATAGAATTACCTCGAGAACACCTGTTTGCCTTCAAAATTCAAAGTCACTAGAGGGAGTGAACACATTATCAATATCTACAAAATCATTGCCTTTTACTATGGAACAGTTTCTCTTTGCAGCTCATTCCAGTTATTCTTGCCACATATCCTGCTCTGCTGGTCTGAGCCATCAATGATTCCAACATCAGCTTTGGCAAAGCAGCTGTGAATTACTTCTAAGCTGTCTATTCTATTTGCAAAAAGCAAAATGGCTGTCTGAGGAGGCCTTACAAATAGCTATGAAAAGAAGAGAAACGAAAAGCAAAGGAGAAAAGGAAAGATATACCCATTTGAATGCAGAGTTTCAAAGAATAGCAAGGAGAGATAAGAAAGCCTTCTTCAGCGATCAATGCAAAAAAAAATAGAGGAAAACAATAAAATGGGAAAGACCTCTTCAAGAAAATTAGAGATAGCAAGGGAACATTTCATGCAAAGATGGGCTCGATAAAGGACAGAAATTGTATGGACCTAACAGAAGCAGAAGATATTAAGAAGAGGTGGCAAGAATACATAGAAGAACTGTACAAAAAAGATCTTCATGACCCAGATAATCATGAAGGTGTGATCACTTATAGTCACCTAGAGCTGGACATCCTGAAATGTGAAATCAGGTGAGCCTTAGGAAGCATCACTATGAACAAAGCTAGTGGAGGTGATGGAATTCCAGTTGAGCTATTTCCAATCTTAAAAGATGACGCTGTGAAAGTGCTGCACTCAATATGCCAGCAAATTTGGAAAGCTCAGCAGTGGCCACAGCATCGAAAAAGGCCAGTTTTCATTCCAATTCCAAAGAAAAGCAATGCCAAAGAAAGTTCAAACTACCGTACAATTGCACTCACCTCACATGCTAGTAAAGTAATGCTCAAAATTCTCCAAGCCAGGCTTCAGCAATACGTAAACTGTGAACTTCCAGATGTTCAAGCTGGTCTTAGAAAAGGCAGAGGAACGAGAGACCAAACTGCAACATCTGCTGGATCATTGAAAAAGCAAAAGAGTTCCAGAAAAACATCTATTTCTGCTTTATTAACTATGCCAAAGCCTTTGACTGTGTGGATCACAATAAACTGGAAAATTCTGAAAGAAATGGGAATACCAGACCACCTGACCTGCCTCTTGAGAAATCTGTATGCAGGTCAGGAAGCAACAGTTAGAACTGGACATGGAACAACAGACTGGTTCCAAATAGGAAAAGGAGTACGTCAAGGCTGTATATTGTCACCCTGCTTATTTAACTTACATGCAGAGTACATCATGGGAAGCGCGAGGCTGGAGGAAGCACAAGCTGGAATCAAGATTGCCGGGAGAAATATCAATAACCTCAGATATGCAGATGACACCACCCTTATGGCAGAAAGTGAAGAGGAACTAAAAAGCCTCTTGATGAAAGTGAAAGAAGAGAATGAAAAAGTTGGCTTAAAACTCAACATTCAGAAAATGAAGATCATGGCATCTGGTCCCATCACTTTATGGCAAATGGATGGGGAAACAGTGGAAACAGTATCAGACTTTATTTTTGCAGGCTCCAAAATCACTGCAGATGGTGATTTCAGCCATGAAATTAAAAGACTCTTGCCCTTGGAAGGAAAGTTATGACCAACCTAAACAGCATATTAAAAAGCAGAGACATTAATTTGCCAACAAAGGTCCATCTAGTCAAGGCTATGGTTTTCCCAGTAGTCATGTATGGATGGGAAAGTTGGACTATAAAGAAAGCTAAGCACCGAACAACTGATGCTTTTGAGCTGTGGTGTTGGAGAAGACTCTTGAGAGTCCCTTGATCTACAAAGAGATCCAACCAGTCCATCCTAAAGGAGATCAGTCCTGAGTGTTGGTTGGAGGGACTGATGTTGAAGCTGAAACTCCAATACTTTGACCACCTGATGTGGAGAGCTGACTCATTTGAAAAGACCCAGATGCTGGGAATGCTTGAGGGCAGAAAGAGAAGGGGACAACAGAGGATGAGATGGTTGGATGGCATCACCGACACAATGGATGTGGGTTTGTGTGGACTCTGGGAGCTGGTGATGGACAGGGAGGCCTGGTATGCTGTGGTTCATGGGATCACAAAGAGTCAGACATGACTGAGCGACTGAACTGAACTGAACTGTCTATCCCATATAGCAGTGAAATTTCTCATCACACCAAGGACATGCCATTTCTTTCCACCTGCAATAGAACAGTGCTTCTCATAACATACCAAGCATTTGCAGCATCCAACTTTTGATGATTTATTATTTTTCAGTCAAATGGCTACACATAGCCATAGTGCTGGTAGGCAAGTAAAAGACCTTGTTGTTGTTTAGTCATGTCCCACTATTGGTGACCCCATGGACTACGGCACACCAGGCTCCTCTGTTCTCCACTATTTCTCAGAGTTTGCTCTAATTCATGTCTATTGAATTGGTCATGCCATCCAACTGTTTCATCCTCTCTTGCTCCCTTCTCCTTTTGCCTTCAATCTTTCAAGGCATGAGGGTCTTTTCCAGTGAATCAGCTCTTCCCATCCAGTGGACAAAGTATTGGAGCTTCAGCAAAACTCCTCCAGTGAATATTCTGGGTTGATTTCCTTTAGGAGTGACTGGTTTGATCTCCTTGAGTTCTAGGGACTCTTGAAAGTCTATTCTAGTACCACAATTGAAAGCATTTATTCTTTGGCCTCCAACCTTCTTTATGGTCCAACCTACACATCCGCACATGACTACTGGAAAAACCATTGTTTTGACTATATGGACATTTGTCAGCAAAATGATGCCTTTGCTTTTTAATACACTGTCTAGGTTTGTCATAGCTTCCCTGGTGGCTCAGATGGTAAAGAATCTGCCTGTAATGCAGGAGACCTGGGTTTGATCCCTGGGTCAGGAAGATCCCCTGGAGAAGGGAATGGCTACTGACTCTAGTATTCTTGCCTGGAGAATTTCAAGCACAGAGGAGCCTGGTGGGCTACAGTCCATGAGGATCACGAAGAGTCAAACATGACCAAGAGACTAACAATGTCTTTTTATTTCATGTTCCCAGTGATTTTAGAGTCCAAGAAAACAAACTCTGTCACTGCTTCCATTTTTTTCTCTTCTAGTTGCCTTGAAGTGATGGAACCATCTGCTATGAGATCTTGTTTTTTAATTGTTGAGTTTTAAACTAGCTTTTTTACTCTCCACTTTTACCCTCATCAAGAGGCTCTTTAGTTCCTCTTTCCTTTCTGCCATTAGAGTGGTATCATCTGCATGTCTGAGGTTGTTGATATTTTTCCCAACAATCTTGATTTCAATTTGTAATACATCCAGCTTGGCATTTCTCATGATGTACTCTGCACATAAGTTAAATAAGCAGGGTGACAATATACCACCTTGACGTACTCCTTTCCCAATTTTGAACCAGTCCATTGTTCTATGTCCAGTTCTAACTGTTGCTTCTTGATTTGCATAAAGGATTTTCAGGAAACAGATAAGGTGGTGGCACTCCCATCTTTTTAAAGAATTTTCCAATTTGTTGTGATCCAATATTGCATAGGGAACTTAAATTATAGGTCTGCGAATCAAGGTAAATTGAAAGTGGTCAAACAGGAGATGACAGGATTGAACAACATTTTAGGAATCAGCAAAATAAAATGGACTGTAATCGCAAATTTAATTCAGATGACCTTTATATCTACTATTGTGGGCAAGAATACCTTAGAAGAAATGGAGTAGACCTCATAGTCAACAAAAGAGTCCAAAATGTAGTACTTGGGTGTAATCTCAAAAACAGAATAATTTGTTTCCATGGCAAACCATTTGATATCATAGTAATCCAAATCTATGTCCCAACCAGTAATGCTGAAGAAGCTGAAGTTGAACAGTTTTATGAAGACTTACAAGACCTTCTAGAACTAACACCAAAAAAAAAAAGAGAAAAGATGTTCTTTTCATCATAGGGGACTGGAATGCAAAAGTAGGAAGTCAAGAGATACCTGGAGTAACGGGCAAGTTTGGCCGTGGAGTACAAAACAAAGCAGGGCAAAGATAAGAGAGTTTTGCCAAGAGAATGCACTGGTCATAGCAAACACCCTCTTCTGACAACACAAGAGAAGACTACATGTGGACCTTTATATTTCTGATGTATTTGACATCACCAGGTGGTCAATCACAAAATCAGATCGGTTATATTCTCTGCAGCCAAAGATGTAGAAGCTCCATACAGTCAGCAAAAACAAGACTGGGAGCTGACTACAGCTCAGATCATGAACTCCTTATTGCCAAATTCAGACTTAAATTGAAGAAAGTAGGGAAAACCACTAGACTATTCAGGTATGACCTAAATCAAATCCCTTACAATTATACAGTGGAAGTGACAGAAAAATTCAAGGGATTAGATCTGATAGATAAGGTGCTTGAAAAACTATGGACAGAGGTTTGCAACATTGTACAGGAGGCAGTGATCAAGATCATCCCCAAGAAAAAGAAATGCAAAAAGGCAAAGTGTTTGTCTGAGGAGGCCTTACAAATAGCTGACAAAAGAAGAGAAACTAAAGGCAAAAGAGAAAAGGAAAGATATAAGTATTTGAATGCAGAGTTCTGAAGAATAGCAAGGAGAGCTAAGAAAGCCTTCTTAAGTGAGCAATGCAAAGAAATAGAGGAAAACAATAGAATGGGAAAGGCTAGAGGCTCTTCAAGAAAATTAGAAATACCAAGGGAATATTTCATACAAAGATGGGTACAATAAAGGACAGAACTGGTATGGACCTAACAGAAGCAGAAGATATAAAGAAGCAGCAGCAAGAATACACAGAACTCTACAAAAAGGATCTTAATGATCCAGATAACCACGATGGTATGTTCACTCACCTAGAGCCAGACATCCTGAAATGCAAAGTCAAGTGAGCCTTAGGAAGCATCACTACAAACAAAGCTAGTGGAGGTGATGGAATTCCAGTTGAGCTATTTCCAATCCTGAAAGATGATGCTGTGAAAGTGCTGCGCTCAATATGCCAGCAAATTTGGAAAACTCAGCAGTGGTCACAGGACTGGAAATGGTCAGTTTTCATTCTAATCCCAAAGGAAGGCAATGCCAAAGAATGCTCAAACTACCACACAATTGCACTCATCTCATACGCTAGTAAAGTAATGCTACTACTAGTAGCAAAAAAATTCTCCAAGCAAGGCTTCAACAGGATGTAAACCATGAATTTCTGGATGTTCAAGCTGGATTTAGAAAAGAGTCAGACATGACTGAGAGACTGAACTGAACTAAGTAGTGAGAGCACTGAATGCTATGGAAGTATATGATGAGGACATCGTGTAGTCTTCAAGGGACCAGAGTCAAAAGTTATAGTTAACATATCTAAAGAATGAGCTGGAGTAAACTATGTGAAGAGAATTGATTAGCTAGTCAAACGTGGGCAAATGCCTGAGCAGAAGAAATCTTGGTATGTTCAAGGATATGAAAGAAGGCCAGTATACCTGGAATAAAGTGAGGGGAGAATGTAAGACATGAGATAGGCGAGAACTAGGCAGTGACGTGACAATGTTAAGAAATTTGATATAGTAATTAGGGGGGCTGCAAAGAACAATGAAAATCAAGTTAATGACAATCAAATTTGAATTAATTTTTTTTAACCTTTGCTATGTAGAGAAAATATGGGATGGTGACAAAAGGTTTTATTTTAAAACTAGTTAAGAAAGTATTGAGCAGTACAATTAAGCATTATTAATAACTTTGTGGTTAGCAGGTATGGTTTGGGAGACCTAGGAAAGTTAATAAATTGGAGAGTTTCTTTAAGAAAGTAAAATTGACAAAACCTTTTTTGATCCATTGTATATATGGGATAGCCATTCCCTTCTTTGGAGGATCTTCTCAACCCAGGGATAGAACCCAGGTCTCTTACACTGCAGGCAGATGTATGAGATGGGCTTCTCTTGTGGTTCAGATGGTAAAGAATCTTCCTGCAATGTAGGAGATCCAGGGTCCATCCCTGGGTCAGGAAGATCCCTTGGAATAGGGAATGGCTACCCACTCCAGTGTTCTTGCCTGCAGAATTCCATGGAGAGAGGAGCATGAAGGGCTATGGTCTATGGTGTCACAAAGAGTCAGACACAACTGAGTGAATAACACAAATACACACATATGGGATGAAGAAAAAGGAGAAAATAAGATTGATTCATAAGCTTATGGCTTAAGTAGTTGAATGGTTATGAAGCTTCCCTGATGGCTTAGCAGGTAAAGAATCCACCTGCAATGCAGGAAACACTGACAAATGCAGGTTCCATCCCTGGGTCTGGAAGATCCCCTGGAGGATGAAATGGCAACCCAATCCAGTACTTTTGCCTGAAAAATCTTATGGACAGAGAAGCCTGGTGGGCTATACTTCATGGAGCTGCAAGAGTCAGATGCTACTAAGTGTGCTCACAGCACCATTACCATTTATTGAGTTTGGAAACTCTAGAAGATGAGCACCTTTAAGGGGAAAAAAAAGTTCAATTTTGAACTTATTGAACTTGAAATATGCAGATGTAGAGTATGCAATTAGGTATATTATTGAGCTTAGAAAATGGTGTATGCTGGAGATACAAAGGGGGAAGTCATTAGCATATCAGGTGGTAATTAAAGTCAAGAGTGGATGACATTTCTTAGGACATGTGTGTAGAACTGAAAAGCAAAGTGTCCAGAAGAGTTCTTGGTACTCCAACATTGAAGGACCAGGTATAAGAAGGGACCTAGTAAAATACTGGAAAATAGCCACATTGATAGGAGGAAAACCAGGAAAATGAAGTTTGATTGATCCCAAGATAGGAAAGAACTTCAAAGAAGGAAGAGTCATTTGTGTTGAAAGCTCCTGATCTGGTATAATAAAATGAAAAGATGTGTTTAATTTTCATACACATATTCTACATGGATATAATTAACAAAGAAGGTGGTATTATAGAGTGCAAAGAAAACGACATTTGGTTGATACAAACCAGGTTTAAAAACCCAGCTCAAGAAGATAATGTCAGCAAGACAGTGAAATAGGAGTTTTAGCTCTCCTCCCTCCAACAGAAACACAGATTTTTAACAATCACCCATGACAAGAATACCTTTGTGGGCATGCAGAAGTCCATAGAGAGGTTCCAGAACCTCACTGGAGCAAAAATCCAAGAATAAAGTCATTGGTGAGAATAAGAACAGTTTTACTCTGTGTAACACTTCCCCAAAGGGAGCACAGCTCAGTGCCAAGAGAGATCCCCTTGGCCTGAGAGTTTTCTCATGGCAGGGGAAGTGAGTATCTGGCTTCTCTAGCTGCTCCAGAGGCCCACTTTATTTTCGCTCCATCCATAACATTTAAGATTTTGGCAGAGTGAGTAGTCAGGAGCAGCAAGGAGCGGGGAAAAGGAATGGGGACTCAGAGAAACTGATTTATAGAATTCAACAAAAAGTCATGTAGTCTACTAGCCACTTCATGGAATCCACCAAGAGGCCTATACACTAACCTAGTAGGATACATCACCTGCAGACTCCACCAACTGGTCCATAGGTGCCTCCAGAACTCCATGCATCCCTCACCCCCCTGGAGGTAGTGCCCTGTGCCTGCCCCATAAAAGGTACATGTAAGCTTCTGCAGACCATGCACAAGTACATACATTTAGCTGGCTCGACTCTGCTTTTTTGAGAGAAGGTATATAATCTTGAATGCTTCAGGGCACTACTCTAGGGGAAACAAATTGGAGACCCTCAGTACTTGGCCTGTCTTTGCGGACTGAGACTAAAACTCCCCTGCCCTCAAGAAGGAACTAGAGGAATGGAGTGGACACATCCATAGGAAAGATCTGAGAGGCCCCCAGAGTCCCTAATGAGGCTGACTGGTGAAGATCCTTTTCTCCTGGAGTCAGTTAGTAAAGACCAGAAGAGGTGATAATTTCTTCAAATACAAAGAAGGCAATGCAAGTATTCAAGGGACTAAAAAAAAAAAAATCACAGAAACATACCACCACCAAAAGAATGCAATAATTTCCCCAGTAAAGTGAAAGTGAAGTCACTCAGTCGTGTCCGACTCTTTGCGACCCCGTGGACTGTAGCCTACCAAGCTCCTCCGTCCATGGGATTCTCCAGCCAAGAATACTGGAGTGGGTTGCCATTTCCTTCTCCAGGGGATCTTCCCGACCCAGGGATCAAACCCAGGTTTCCCGCATTGGAGGCAGACGCTTTAACCTCTGAGCCAGCAGGGAAACGAGATATACAAATTTCCTGACAAATAATTCAAAATAATTGTTTTAAGGAAGCTTAGAAAGCTATAAAAGAGTATAGACAACTCAACAAAGTCAGAAAAACCATAAGAACAAAATGAGAACTTCAACAAAGAAGGAAAAAAAATCATAAAAAGAGAACAAAACAGAAACTCTAGGACTGAAGAATATGATGAATGAAATGAAAAATGCAATAGAGAGCTTCAACAGTGGGTTTGATCAAATGGAAGAAAGAATCTGTGAACTCAAAAACAGACCATTTGAAATTATCCAGTCAAGAGGAAAAAAGAATAAAAAAGAGTGAAGAAGTGAAGTGAAAGTCATTCAGTCATGTCTGACTCTTTGTGACCCCATGGACTATACAATGCATAGAATTCTCTAGGCCAGAATACTGGAATGGGTAGCCTTTCCCTTCTCCAGGGGATCTTTCCAATTCAGGGATTGAACCCAGGTCTCTGACATTGCAGGTGGATTCTTTACCAGCTGAGGCACAAGGGAATCCCAAGAATACTGGAGTGGATAGCCTATCCCTCTCCAGCAGATCTTCCCGACCCAGGAATCAAACCAGGGTCTCCTGCATTACAGGCAGATTCTTTATCAACTGAGCCATCAGGGTAGCCTCATCATATAATTCATGAGGCCTCATCAGCAAACTAATAAACACATACGACTCCCTGAACAAGAAAGAGAAAAAGGGGGAGATGTTTTATTTAAAAGTATACTAGCAGAAACTTCCAAATCACAACATCCAGATCTGGGCAACTCAGATCATCAAACAGGATCAACCAAAAGAAGATTAAACCTAAACATACTGTACTTTGGTCAATACTTTGGCCTCCTGATGCGAAGGGCCAACTCATTGGAAAAGACCCTGATGCTGGAAAAGATTGAGGGCAAAAGGAGAAGGATGAAGTGGTTAGATAACATCACCAACTGGGTGGACATGAATGTGAGCAAACTCCAGAAGATAGTGAAGGACAGGGAAGCCTGGTGTGCTGCAGCCCATGAGGTCTCAAAGAGTTGGACATGACTTAGCCATTGAACAACAGCAAATATATTATAATCAAATTCTCAAGAGTCAAAGACAGAATTTTGAAAGCAGCAAGAGAAAACAACTCATAATATACAAAAGAAATCTCATAAGGCTATCAGTGAATTTCTTAGCAGAAACCTTATAGACTAGGAGAGAGTGAGATGATATATATTCAAAGTCCTGAAAGAAGAAAAAAAAACAAAAACAAAAACCCTGCAAACCAAGAATAGTATACCTGGCAAAGATGTCCCCCAGACATGGAAAGAGAAAGTCTTTCTCTGGCAAACAAACACTGAGGGAGTTTATCACCACTAGACCTGCCTTACAAGAAATGCTAAAGGGAATTCTTCAAGTTGAAATTAGAAAATGCTCATTAATAGCATTAATACATATGAAAGTATAAAGCTGAATGGTAAAGGTAAGTATAGTTAAATTCAGAATACTCTAATACTGCAGCTGCTGCTGCTGCTAAGTCGCTTCAGTCATGTCCGACTCTGTGTGACCCCATAGATGGCAGCCCACAGGTTCCACTGTCTTTGGGATTCTCCAGGCAAGAACATTGGAGTGGGTTGCCATTTCCTTCTCCAATGCATGAAAGTGAAAAGTGAAAGTGAAGTCACTCAGTCGTGTCTGACTCTTAGAGACGCCATGATGACTTTTAACTCTAGCATAAAAGTTAAAAGTGTTAAAAATAATTACAGCTACAATATTTGATAACAGATACACATTATAAAAATGATGTAAATTGTGTTATCAATAACACAAAATATGGGCTGAGGAGTAAAAGTATAGAACTTGCATGCAATTGAAATTAAGTTGCTATCAGCTTAAATTAGACTTCTATAATTTTTATAAATTGTTTTATATAACCCTAATAGTGGGTGGCTCAGTTGTAAAGATCTGCCTGAAATGCAGGAGACATCGGTTTGATCCCTGGATTGGGAAGGTCCCCTGGAGAAGAAAATGTCAGCCCACTCTAGTATTCTTGCCTAGAAAATCTCATGGACAGAAGAGCCTGGTGGGCTACAGTCCGTGGTCTCACAAAAGAGACACAACTTAGCAAGTAAAATAACAACAACAATAGTAACTAAAAGGAAAAACAAAAACAAAACAACCTCTAGCAGAGTCACAAAAGATAAGGAGAAATGAATCAAAGCACTGCACTGTAAAAGTCATCAAATCACAGAGGAAGACAGTAAGAGAGAAACAAAGGAACTTTAAAATTATCACAAAACAATGAACAAAATGGCAATAGTAAGTTCCTGTGTATGCGTGTGTGCATCCTGAGTCACTTCAGTCATGTCCTACTCTTTGTGATCGTATGAACTGTAGCCCACCAGGCTCCTCTGTCCATGGGATTCTCCAGACAAGAATACTGGAGTGGGTTGCCATGTCTTCCTCCAGGGGATCTTCCCAACCTAGAGATCAAACCCGAGTCTCTTACATCTCCTGCATTGACAGGTGGGTTCTTTACCACTAGTACCACCCGGAAAACCCAGAAAGTCCTTACCTATCTATAATTAACTCTAAATGGGTTAAATTTTCCAATCAAAAGACTCAGAGTACCTGAATGGATTTTCTTAATGTTATGTGGTAGCCTAGATGGGAGGGGATTTTGGGGGAGAATGGATACATGTATAACCAAAAAAAAAAAAATAGATTTTAAGTCAAAAACTGCCAGAAGATTAGAAGTAGGTTAATTATAAATGGGTAAATTCAGCAAGAAGATATAGCTTTTGTAAATATATAAGCATCTAACCCTGGAGCACCTAAATACGTAAGACAAATGTTACTGAAATGAAGATAAAAGAGAGAACGTTTTTGGCTGAGAGAGAACTAAAAAAGCAAGGTCTGAAAATTATGCTAAACAGAGACTGCTGCTGGGTTAAGAGGCTTTGTGTCTTAAGATGCATCTGTGGAGCAACACATACCAAGCAGGTTAGAAATATGTGAAGCAGGGATTGGTCTCAAGATGGCAGAGTAGAAGGATGCTCACCCTCTTCTTGATGGAGCACCAAAATCATGACCAACTGCTAGACAGCCATCAACCAAAAATGCTGGAACAAAAAAAGACACTGACTCATTGGAAAAGACCCTGATACTGAGAAAGATTGATGGCAGGAGGAGAAGGGGTCAACAGAGGATAAGATGGTTGGATAGCATCATTGACTCAATGGGCATGAGTTAGACCCCACATTGTGCTCCAGTCTATGGGGAGGCAAAGATTCAGACTGACTTAGCGACTGAACAACAACAGCACTTACAATGAAAGATCAGAAAGAGAAATTAAGGAAACAATCCCACTTACAAAAGCATCAAAAAGAATAAAATATCTAGAAATCAACCTACTTATGGATACAAAAGATCTATACTCCTGCAGTTAGGAAGTAAAATGGCTTATGAGAATGTGAACATTCTGTTACCGATAGCTGCATATAGACACCAGAAGCTTAAATTGAAATATTTGAAGTCAATGAAGCTATGAGTCCTGCCTTGCAGGGCCACCCAAGACAGGTCATACTGAAGAGTTCAGACAAATTGTGGCCCACTGGAGGAGGAAATGGCAACCACTCCTGTATTCTCGCCTTGAGAACTCCATAAATAGTATGAAAAGGTGAAAATATATGACACCAGAAGGTGAGCCCCTTAGGTCAGAAGGTGTCCAATATGCTACTGGGGAAGAGCAGAGGGCAATTACTAATAGCTCCAGAAAGAAAGAAGTGACTGGGTCAAAGCTGAAATGATGCTCAGTTGTGGATGTGTCTGGTGGGCGAAAGTAAAGCTGATGCTGTAAAGAACAATATTGCACAGGAATCTGGAATGTTAGGTCCATGAATCAAGGTAAATTGGATGTGGTCAAGCAGGAGATGACAAGAGTGAACATCAACATCTTAGGAATCAGTGAACTAAAATGGACAAGAATGGACAGATTTCATTCAGATGATCATCATATCTACTACTGTGGTCAAGGATACCTTGGAAGAAATAGAGTAGTCCTCAGAGTCAACAAAAGAATCTGAAATGCAGTACCTGAATGCAGTCTCAAAAAGAACAGAATAATCTCGATTTGTTTCCAAGGCAAGCCATTCAACACCACAGTATTCCAAGTCTACACCCCAACCACTGATGTCAAAGAAGCTGAAGCTGGTTCTGTGAAGAAACACAATGCCTTCTAGAACAAACACTAAAAAAAGATGTCCTGTTCATCATAGGGGGTTGGAATGAAAAAGTAGGAAGTCAAGAGATACCCAGAATAACAGGCAAGTTTGGCCTTGGAGTTCAAAATGAAGCAGGGCAAAGGCTAATAGAGTTTTGTCAAGAGAACATGCTGATCATAGCAAACACCCTTTTCCAACAACCCAAGAGACAAGTCTATACATGGACATCACCAGATGGTCAATACTGAAATTAGATTGATTATGTTTTTTGCAGCAGAAGATTGAGAAGTTCTGTACAGTTAGCAAAGGAAATAAAAAAGATCTGGAGCTGACTGTGGCTCAGATCATGGTCTTCTTATTGCAAAATTCAAGCTTAAATTGAGGCATACAGGGAAATCATTAGGCCATTCTAGCACAACCCATATCAAGCCCTTATGATTATACAATGGAGGTGATGAATAGATACAAGGGACTAGACTTGATAGACAAAGTACCTGAATAACTAAGGATGGAGGTTTATAACATTGTACAGGAGGCAGTGACCAAAACAATCCCAAAGAAAAAGAAATGCAAGGAGGCCAAGTGATTGTTGGAGGAGGTTTTCCAAATAGCTAAGAAAAGAAGAGAGGCCAAAAGCAAGAGAGAAAGATATAACCAACTGAATGCAGAATTCCAGATAATAGCAAGGAGAGATAAGAAAGCCTTCTTAGAAGTTACTAGGCTTCTGGTTCAAGATGGCAGAGTAGAAGGATGTGCACTCATCTCCCGTGAGAGCACCAAACTTGCAACTAACTGTTGAACAACCATCAATAGGAGGATGCTTTGTGTGTTAGTCGCTCAGTCATGTCCCACTCTTTGTGAGCCCATGAACTATAGCCTGCCAGGCTCCTCTCTCCATGGAATTCTCCAGGCAAGAATACTGGAGTGGGTTGCCATGCCCTTCCCCAGGGGATCTTCCTGACCCAAGGTTCGAACCAAGTCTCCTTCATTGCAGGCAGATTCTCTATGAGTTGAGCTACCTGGGGAGAAGGATGCTGGAACCCACCAAAAAAAGATAGCCCAAATCCAAAGACAGAGATGAAGCCTCAGCAAGATGGTTGGAGGGGCACAATCATGATAAAAATCAAATCCCATACCTGCCAGGGTGACCCACAGACTGGAGAACAATAATACCAAAGAAGTTCTCACACTACTGTGAAGTTTCTGAACCCCATGTCAGGTTTCCCAGCCTGGGGATCCAACAAAGGGACTGGGAATCCCCAGGGAATATGGCTTTGAAGGCCAGTGGGATTTGGTTATAGGCCTTCCAGAGGACTGAGGAAAACAAAGACTCCAGTCTTGGAGGGCACAAACCAAATTTTGCATGCACTAAGACCCAGAGGAGAAGAGCAGTGACCCCACAGGAAACTGAATCAAAATTACCTGCTAGTGCTGGTGGGCTTCTTGTGGAGCCTGAGTCAGGAGGAGCTCACCACAGGGACAGGGACACTGGAAGGTCCCCCTTGGTGTAAACCCTCTTGGAATTCACCATTAACCCTACCATAGAGCTCATAGACCCCAGGGCTGGGTCGTCTCAGGCAAAACAACTACCAGGCAGGGAGTGCAACCCCACCCATTAACAGATAACTGGATTAAAGCTTTACTGAGCAAAACCCCATCCACCAGAGTAAGACCCAGTTTTTCCCATCACCAGTCCCTCCCATCAAGAAGTTTACACAAGCCTCTTAGCCTTATCCATCAGATGGCAGACAGAAGAAGCACAGTCTCAAAGTGGCTAAAACAAAAACCATAAGACAGAAAGCCAATCATGATAAAAAAGCAGAAAGTTAAATCCCAGATGAAGGGACAAGATAAAACTCCAGAAAAACAAGTAAATGAAGTGGAGATAGGTAACCTTCCAGAAAAAAAAAATCAGAATGATACTGAAGATGATCCAGAATCTTGGAAAAAGAATGGAGGCAAAGATTGGGAAGACATAAGAAATGTTAACCAAAGACCTAGAAGAACTAAAGAACAAACAGAGATGAATAATGCACTAGAAGGAAACAATAGCAGAATAACTGAGGCAAAAGGACAGATAAAAGACCTGAAGGACAGAATGGCAGAAATCACTGCCATAAAACAAAATATAGAAAAGAATGAAAAGAAATTAAGACAGCCTAAGAGACTTCTGGCAGAGAAGGCAATGGCACCCGACTCCAGTACTCTTGCCTGGAAAAGCCCATGGGCAGAGGAGCCTGGTAGGCTGCAGTCCATGGGGTCACTGAGGGTCAGACACGACTGAGTGACTTCACTTTCACTTTTCACTTTCATGCATTGGAGAAGGAAATGGCAACCCACTCCAGTGTTCTTGCATGGAGAATCCCAGAGATGGGGGAGCCTGTGGGCTGCCGTCTATGGGGTCGCACAGTCGGACACGACTGAAGCGACTTAGCAGCAGCAGCAGCAGCAGCAGCAGCAAGAGACTTCTGGGCAACATTCAACACACTAACATTCGCATTATAGGGGTTCCAGAAGGAGAAGAGAGAAAGAAAGGACCTGAGAAAATATTTGAAGAAATTGTTATGCCCAAGTCGCGAAATCGCCCAATGACCACCAGGGAGCCGATATCCAATGCAAAAGCAAGAGAGTTTTTATTACCAAGCTCGAGCTGGGGCTCCAACCGGCACCAACGCAGCCACTACAGGAAGAAGCTCCGAACTCTGGGTTACATTGCTTATATAGGGTATTCTCGCGCGAAAAATGTTACCTTCTGTGGAAGGGTTAGGTGTTGGGTTCTGATTGGTTCCCATTTCCCAGGCTTAATTCGAATTTCCCAGGCAGGTCATAAGTCCTGAACGTAAAGTCAGGAGATCCTGATCTGGGACCTGATTGGCTCAAAGGTGGTGGGGTGAGGCCAGGGGATTTCCAAAGACTCTTTCCTCAGAACTGTAAAATGGAGTCTTTTTTAACAAAATGGGGTGGCTTAGGTTCTTCATTCCCCCCTTCTCAAGGTCCCAAGACAGACCCAATCATGGGTCCAGCTCTATGTTTTCTTCCGCTAAGGGGGCCGCTGGCAGAGCTGTATATTGAGACCTGAGCAGCATAAGCTGCACCGTGTTGATGTGGCTCTTGATGAAGGTCATTAACTTGTTCAATAAACATGGAGGAGGGCGGTGCCTAGCCAAGTCGGTTCCCCCTATCTCGGCGCATGCTTCAGGGAATTCATCTAGCCACTCCTGGATGTCCGTTTGGGGAAGGGTCGGTTTTTGGTGCAGCCAATATTCATCCTCTAATTGAATTGTCAGTACTTGAATTGGCCTGCCCGCCTGATCAAGTATTTTAGTTTCTCCTGGGAGGAAGTGAATTTGAGCTCCCATCTTGGTTAACAAGTCTCTTCCCAACAGTGGGAAGGGGCACTCTGGGATGACCATAAAGGAGTGGGATACCTGGCCCGTGACCAAATCCACCGATCTTCGGGTAGTCCATTGATATTGTTTCATCCCAGTGGCACCCACACCCATGAAGTCTTTTCGGCCAGTTTCCCCTAGGGCTCCAGCAAAACCGAATATTGAGCCTCTGTGTCAACAAGGAAGTCAATTGGGGTCTTTCTTGGTCCCTTCTTTTTCTTAGGGCATTCCTTAGCCCAATGTCCTTCCTCCTTACAGCAGGCACATCGTGTACAGGGACAGCTCTTACCTTCAGCCGCCAGGCGGCGTAGTTGGCGCTCTCTCTCTCTCTCTCTCTCTCTAGAGTCAGGAACTGTCGCCACCAGCAGGATACATGCCATGTTGCGGGTCTGACAGTCTGCCACCTTGGCTTGTTTTTCCTCGGGGGTCTCTCGGGTGTTATAGACCTTTTCTGCTACCGTTATCAAATCCTGGATACTCCTTTCGCCCAGGCGCTCCAGTTTTTATAACTTCTTCCTAATGTCTGAAGCCACCTGGTTGACAAAATGCATTATCAAAGCAGCCTGAGTGCCTTCTGCTTCTGGGCCCATGGGGGTGTATTGTCCAAAGGCCTCCATCAGTCTTTCCAGATAAGCAGCTGGACTCGTAGTGGGGCCTTGTTGAACATCTCCTACTCTAGTTAGGTTAGTGGGTTTCCGTGCAGCTGCCTTGAGACCCCCAACAGAGTCTGGCGGTAGACCTGGAGCCTCTCCTTACCTTGTGCCGTATTGTAATCCCAGTCAGGTCGCGATAGAGGAAAAGAGGTGTTAATTTCATCTATATTAGTGGTGGGTTCTCCATTTGCCCCTCGGACCCTTTTACAGGCCTCATTCTGTATTCTCTCTCTCTCTTCCATGGTGAAGAGAATCTGGAGCAGCTGTTGACAGTCATCCCAGGTGGGCTGATGAGTAAAAAGCACAGTCTCTAGAAGGTTAGTTAGATCTCTAGGGTTATCTGAAAACTTAGCATTCTGGGACCTCCAGTTATATAGATCACTGGTAGAGAAGGGCCAGTATTGATGAGGTTGGTTCCCTTTCTCATCGGGGGGACCGGCCACTCGTAAAGGGAGGGCAACAGTTGAATCTACCGCCCCGCTGGAGACATGGCTCGCCTGTGGCGAGTGTTGTGTGCGGGCCCCCCTTCTGATGCGTCGGCCCCAGGTGGAGGAATAGCAGGGGCCCGTGGTGGCTCGAGGAGTTAGTAAGGGGGTGGGAAGAGAAGTTCTTCCTCTGTTCCCCCTTGTAAAATGGGGTACAGCGGTGCCGTTAGTTCAGGTTCCTTGGGATCTTTCAGGTTCTTTCCTACACGTGTCGCCAGCACCTGTGTGGTGGAAAATCCCTGTTGAGACAAGAAAGGTTTTACCCATGGAGGGGGGCACAATATGAGATCTTCCCACACTATGACATAGGGAACTTGGTCAGGGTGTCCGCTCTGTGGTTGAAAGATGATGTCTCGGACTCGATGCATGGTTTCCAAGTCAAAGGTGCCCTCTAGGGGCCATACCACGTGGAAGGTTGACCATTCCATGCTGCAAAAAGTGATTAATTTATTTTTCATAATTTCCACACTGAGGTCGTGGGTGCGCACCTTGACCTCCTTAAAATGGTCAGTGACCAGAGATAGAGGAGTAGGGCTAGATTGACTTTGCCCCATCATTCCTAGATCAGTCAGACGTTGGTAAACTAACACAGACAGTACAGATACCCACACAGACAGAGAGACAGAACAAACAAGCCTCCGGGAGTCCAAAGGCAAAACTGAAAGGAAGACGATGTCCTCCAGCCGTTCAGTGGGAGCGACCTGCTATCATCTACAGAGAACAGGGGCACTCCGTCCCCTCCTAGGGGGTCAGGGATGTCTCCCAATGACCCACACCGGTGACCCACCAGCGCGTCCGCCTGAGTCATATACCGGCTTCAGAAAATAGGCCTTATTGGAAACAAAGAGACAGACAAGAGCTTACCGGCTGCAGATAACTCTCCGCATCGGTTCCCCTGCGGGGCCGATGGGAGATCCCGGACGAGCCCCCAAATGTTATGCCCAAGTCGCGAAATCGCCCAATGACCACCAGGGAGCCGATATCCAATGCAAAAGCAAGAGAGTTTTTATTATACAGCAGGCTTATTAGGACAAACATATTCTTAGGAAATGTGGGACTTCTCTGATAATTGACTTTAATTTGAAGATTCCCCATAGGCTTGGCAAAATTTTGTTGCACCTGCACTGCCAAGTGATACTTTTCCTAACTCTTCTTTTCCCCCTTTACTACACAAATTTTGGACCTGAACTGCATCTTGAAGGGTCTCTTTTTCTCTTCCAACATATGTCTCATTTTTTTTTCACAGAAATTTACCCCTATAAATCTCTTGTGCCGTAAATCCAACTGTGGGGTATGATTGAGTTATTTCAGAAAAATTGAAGATCAGAAAACTCATTTCCCCACCTATTGGTAAACAGGACATTCTGAGTGGCATGTGAAGCACAGATAATCCCTGGCAGGAGGTGACACCTAATTTGCTGAAGATTTCACCAACAGTGATCTCAGAAAACTTCTGGTGGAGGGGACATGATTGTAGGGGTGATGGTTTAGCAATTAAGGGATGAGAAGAAGGAATGCCTACAAAGATAGTGGAATTGGCTGGTTACTGTTAAATTGTATAATTGCCCTACAGAAAGATTAGGAGAAACTGAAGGTTGTTTAAAATCAGTTAAAGGTTAAGCATATCTGCCAATGCAGGAGACGTAAGAGACGCAGGTTCAATCCCTGGATCAGAAAGATTCCTTGGAGGAGGGCAAGGCAACTCATTCCAGTATTTTTCCTTGGAGAATCCCATGGACAGAGGAGCCTCATGGGCTATAGTCCGTGGGATCTCAAAGAATCAGACACCACTGAGTGACTAACACACACACAAAGAAAACCTGAAATCTTGAAATGTAAGATGGAGACAGGCGAAAAGATATTGGTGTTAGTCCTGCAGATTCCTTGAACCTCAGCCCCTTGTTCCTTTTAGGAGCCAACACTTCTCCCATGCTCTTCCAAGAGCTGCAGAACTCTCCCTCACCTGGCAACCAATGGCTCCTCAAGAGATAACCCCCCCTCCTCTATTGACAACCATGCCAATAACTCAGCTAAGAATGTGCTGAGCCTGAGAAGGAGGTACGGAGACTATGCACTGAAGAAGTTATAAAAATTAGTGAGTATGTGCTGGCAGAGGAGTACTCCTGTTCCTGGCATTGGGTTCTGAAGTTGCCTGATGAAGGAGGGCTGAATGGAAGATGGGATAAGTAAGAATCCATCGACCTTCTTGAGGTAGGGAATTTAACATCCTGTCAAGGACCAAGGAGATTGGGCACACTTGCAGGAGTAGATCTTAACAGACTGGAAGAAGCACAATTAAGACTGAATGAAGCAGAAATTCCCTAGTTGGCTGGGCAGATATTGGAGAAAGAAAGAAAAAGGTCAAGGAAAATGGTCGTTCTGGAACAGGTGTTATATGATGCCAGAAGATCCACCGGTGGATATATACCATGGGCAGGCCCATGCCGCTTACCAAAGCCACCAGGACTGAGCTGGGGGCGGGGCTTGAGCATAGCTAAGAAGTTCCATGCTGGCGCTCCTCTGCAGGTGAAGACTGACCATACTAGTAGCTACAGGTCTGGGCTCTCACAGTGACGCAGCACTCGGAAGAAGTCATGTTGTTCTTAGACTTCAGTTCACCAGTGCTGGAGGTCTGGAGGAGTGAGGGTGAGGAAAAGAAAACCTGAAAGCAGCTGATCATTTGCTGTCTTTTCCAAAAGTTTCTCTCCTTTGCATGAATTTTCCCAGATACTTCTGTTATGCCCAAGTCGTGAAATCTCCCAATGACCACTAGGGAGCCGATATCTAATGCAAAAGCAAGAGAGTTTTTATTACCAAGCTGGAGCTGGGGCTCCCACTGGCACCGACACAGCGGCAACAGGAAGGAGCCTCGAACTCTGGGTTTCATTGCTTATATAGGGTATTCTTGCGCGAAAAATGTTACCTTCTGTGGAAGGGTTAGGTGTTGGGTTCTGATTGGTTCCCATTTCCCAGGCTTAATTGCTTAATTCGAATTTCCCGGGCAGGTCATAAGTCCTGTAGATAAAGTTAGGAGATCCTAATCTGGGATCTGATTAGCTCGCAGGTGGTGGGATGAGGTCAGGGGATTTCCAAAGACTCTTTCCTCAGAACTCTAAAATGGAGTCTTTTTTAACAAAATAGAGTGGCTTAGGTTCTTCACTTCCAAAATTGGTGGTTTGGGTTGCTAAGTCTAGACTGATATGAAAAACAGGTGACATTGCCTCAAGGTAATATAGGGCAAGCAGGGTCCCAGGGGACCAAGTAAAATTAAAAGAAAAGTAAAAAAAAAAAAAAAATAATAATAATAAATAAATAAAAAAGAAGAAGGAGAAGAAGAAAAACAATCTACAACTTTCCCGTTAAAAGAAAACTTCTTTCAACTATTTGCTCATTACATTCTAGGCTTCAGAGGCCCACCCTTCCTATATACTCTGGTTCAAGATAGGCCTGTCTCCTGGTATTTCACTTTTGTTATGATTTCCTGGTCTAGAATTCACTAGGGGATTTCCAAAGACTCTTTCCTCAGAACTCTAAAATGGAGTCTTTTTTAACAAAATGGGGTGGCTTAGGTTCTTCAAAATAATAGCTGAAAACTTCCCATACATGGGGGAAAAAATAGCCAACCAAGTCCAGGAATCATAGAAAGTCCCAAGCAGGATATATCCAAGGAGGAACAAATCGAGACACCTAGTAGTCAAACTGACAAAAAATAAAGACATACATAAAATATTAACAGCAAGAAGGGAAAAATGACAAATAATGTACAAGGGGACTCCTATCAGGCTATCAGCTGATTTCTTAACAGGAACTCTACAAGCCAGAAGAGAATGGCATGATATATTTAAAGTGATGAAGGGGAAGAACCTACAACCAAGAATACTCTACCCAGCAAGACTCTTCTTCAGATTTGATGGGGAAATCAAAAGCTTTCCATACAAACAAAAGTTAAGAGAATTCAGCACCACCAAACCAGCTTTACAACAGATGAAAAAGGGACTTCTCTAAGCAGGAAACACAAGAGAAGGAAAAGACCTGCAGGAAATAAACCTAAAACAATTAAGAAAATAGTAATAGGATCATGTGTGTGTGCATGTGCTCAGACGTGTCTGATTCTTTGCAACCCCATGGACTGTAGTCCGCCAGGTTTCTTTGTCCATGGGATTTTCCCAGCAAGAATACTGCAGTGGGCTGCCATTTCCTTTTCCATAAAAGAATCATGTGTGTCGGTATTGGTTGCTCAGTCTTGTTGAACTCTTTAAGACCCCATAGACTGTAGCCTTCCAGGCCCCTCCGTCCGTGGGATTCTTCCTCCAGGGGATCTTCCCTACCCAGGGATCAAACCTGTGTCTCCTGCAGCTCCTGCATTGCAGGCAGATTCCTTTCCATCTGAGGCACCAGGGTACATATTGATAATTACCTTAAACGTAAGCAGATTCAATGCACCAACCAAAAGACAGAGACTGACTGGGTGGATGAAAACGTGTGCATGTATGCACTTCCACTTACCACATCACTCTGCTGACACCCCCAACCCAAATTGTATGTACTTATATTGTTAAGTTAATCATGTTCCCATTATGGATTGAAATTTTAATTACCTTTTACTTCTTGTCTGGCTCTTGATTGTGAAAACTGGTAAACACCTTTTACTGTTGTGATTATGTAACTATTTGGTGGCTCAGAGGTTAAAGCATCTGCCTGGAATGCTGGAGACCTGGGTTCGATCCCTGGGTCGGGAAGATCCCCTGGAGAAGGAAATGGCAACCCACTCCAGTACGCTTGCCTGGAGAATCCCATGGAGGGAGGAGCCTGGTAGGCTACAGTCCATGGGGTCGCAAAGAGTTGGACATGACTGAGCGACTTTACTTTACTTACTTATTCACTTAATACCATTTTATTATGATTGGTCAACAGGAACATAATAGAACCCTATATCACCAAAACTAAGATCTAATAGAAAAACTTGTAATGACTTTTTAAAATAGAGATGCATATCAGAATTATCTTGAAATTTTTTGAAAAATATAAATGCTCAGGTATTACTTTCTCCAAAGGTCCAGATATGTTTCTAATGAGCGGTCATGTTTAAAAGCAATTAGACTGTATGAGGATCTTTTACTTTTATCTACTTCGTTTCACTTTTTAAATTTCATATTCAGTGCTCTCCTTTCATTTAGTTTATATTCTCTAATTTCTCCATCTTTTCTTTTTTTAATGTTCTTTTTCAAGCTTTTATGAAGTGTAGTAGGAAAAGCTTTTATATACATATATACATAAGCATGTATAACATATATATTTTAGAAAACATATGACTTTTTGCCTAACTAAAAAAATGACATTTTGAGTCTACTTGTTTGACTCAGTATGAATAAGATGCTAGATTTTTAATTAAAAATAGATATGCAACAAACAACAAAGGTTTACTTTTAGTTTATATTCTCTAATTTCTCCATCTTTTCTTTTTTTAATGTTCTTTTTCAAGCTTTTATGAAGTGTAGTAGGAAAAGCTTTTATATACATATATACATAAGCATGTATAACATATATATTTTAGAAAACATATGACTTTTTGCCTAACTAAAAAAATGACATTTTGAGTCTACTTGTTTGACTCAGTATGAATAAGATGCTAGATTTTTAATTAAAAATAGATATGCAACAAACAACAAAGGTTTACTGTATAGCTTATGGAACTATAGTCAATATATTGCAATAACTTAGATGGAAAATACTTTTAAAAATAATATATGTGCTTTTGAATAACGGTGCTTCTGAATCACCTTGCTGTGCACCTGAAACATTGTAAGTCAACTACACTTATATATATATAGAAAGAAAGAAAATATTTCAAGTTTCTAAAAAGATTTTGGAAAATATTTTCAATTAAATCTACCATAAACATAAAAAAAGAAAGCATTCTTAAATGAAGGATGCAAAGAAATACAGAGAAACAATAGAATGGGAAAGATTAGAGATCTTTTCAAGAAAACTGGAGATTGTATCAAGGGAACATTTCATGCAAGCATGGGCATGATAAAGGACAGAATGGTAAGGACCTAACAGAAATAAAAAAGATTAAGATAAGTTGGCAAGAATACACAGAAGAACTATACAAGAAAGGTTTAATGACTCAGATAATCACCATGGTGTGATCACTCACCTAGAGCCATGTATCCTGGAGTGTGAAGTCAAGTGGGCTTAAGGAAGCATTACTGTGAACAAAGCTACTGGAGGTAATGGAATTCCAACAGAGATATTTAAAATCTTAAAAGATGATGTTGTTAAAGTGTTGCACCCAATATGTCAACAAATTTGCAAAACTCACAAGGCCACAGGACTGGAAAAATCAGTTTCCATTCTAATCCCAGAGTAGGGTAATGCCAAAGAATGTTCAAACTACCATACAATTGTGCTTATTTCATATGCTAGCAAGGTCATGCTCAAAATCCTTCAGACTAAGCTTCAGCAATATGTGAACAGAGAACTTCCAGATATACAAGCTATGTTTTGAAGAGTCAGAGGAACCAGATCAAATTACCAGCAGTCATTGGATCATAGAGAAAGCAAAGTAATTCTAGAACCTGTATTACTTCTGCTTCATTGATTAGGCTAAAGTCTTTGATTGTATTAAGTTCAGTTGAGTCACTGAGTCATGTCTGATTCTTTGCAACCCCATGGACTGCAGCATACCAGGCTTCCCTGTCCATCACCAACTCCCAGAGCTTGCTCAAACTCATGTCCATGAATTGGTGATGCCATCCAACCATCTCATCCTCTGCCGTCCCCTTTTCCTCCTGCCCTCAATCTTTCCCAGCATCAAAGTCTTTTCCAATGAGTCAGTTCTTCACATCAGGTGGCCAAAGTACTGGAGTTTGGGCTTCAGCATCAGTCCTCCCAATGAATATTCAGAACTGATTTCCATTAGGATGGACTGGTTGGATCTCCTTGCAGGCCAAGGGACTCTCAAGAGTGTTCTTCAACACCACACTTCAAAAGCATCATTTCTTCAGTGCTCAGTTTTCTTTATAGTCCAACTCTCACATCCATACATGACTACTGGGAAAATCATAGCCTTGACTAGACAGTTCTTTGTTGGCAAATTAATGTCTCTGCTTTTTAGTATGCTGTCTAGGTTTGTCAGAGCTTTTCTTCCAAGGAGCAAGAGTCTTTTAATATCGTGGCTGCAGTCACCATCTGCAGTGATTTTGGAGCCCCTCCAAGATAAAGTCAGTCATTATTTCCATTGTTCTATTTGCTAGGAACTGATGGGACCAGATGCCATGATCTTCATTTTTTTTAATGTTGAGTTTTAAGCCAACTTTTTCACTCTCCCATTGCACGTTCATCAAGAGGCTCTTTAGTTCTTCTTTGCTTTCTGCCATAAGGGTGGTGTCATCTGCATATCTGAGGTTGTTGATATTTCTCCCAGCAATCTTGATTCCAACTTCAAGTGGATGTGCTTCATCCACCCCAGCATTTTGCATGATGTATTCTGCATATAATTTAAATAAGCAGGGTGGCAATATACAGCCTTGATGTACTCCTTTCCTGATTTGGAACCAGTCTGTTGTTCCATGTCCAGTTCTAACTGTTGCTTCTTGAGCTGAATACAGATTTCTCAAGAGGCAGGTAAGGTGGTCTGGTATTCCCATCTCTTTAAGAATTTTCCACAGTTTGTTGTAATCCACACAAAGGCTTTGGTGTAGTCAATAAAGCAGATGTTTTTCTGGAACTCTCTTGCTTTTTCGATGATCCAATGGATGTTACAATTTGATCTCTGGTTCCTCTGCATTTTCTAAATCCAGCTTGAACATCTGAAAGTTCACAGTTCATGTACTGTTGAAGTCTGGCTTGGAGAATTTTGAGCATTACTTTGCTAGTGTGTGAGATGAATGCAAATGTGTGGTAGTCTGAACGTTCTTTGGCATCGCCTTTCTTTGGGATTGGAATGAAAACTGACCTTTTCCAGTCCTGTTGTCGCTGCTGAGTTTTCCAAATTTGCTGGCATATTGAGTGCAGCATTTCATGGCATCATCTTTTAGGATTTGAAATAGGTCAACCCAAATCCCACTCACCTCCACTAGCTTTGTTCATAGTGATGCTTCCTAAGGCCCACTTGACTTCTCATTCCAAAATGTCTGGCTCTAGGTGAGTGATCACACCATAATGGTTATCTGAGTCATTAAGCTTTTTTTTGGTATAGTTCTTCTGTATATTCTTGCCACCTCTTCTTAATATCTTCTGCTTCTGTTAAGTCCCTACCATTTCTGTCCTTTATTGTGCCCATCTTAGCATGAAATATTCCCTTGGTATCTCTGATTTTCTTGAAGAGATCTCTAGTTTTTCCCAATCTATTGTTTTCTTCTCTTTCTTTGCATTGATCACTGAGGAAGTTAATTACATGTACTTATTTAATTACATATTTCAGTCTTCCTTCTTCTAAAATAGTAATTGTGTTGTTAATTGTTGTGTACTACCTATCTGGTCTATTTTTAAACTGCTGGGAAAAAAAAGAGCACATATCAATGTGCTATAGTCTATTCCACTGATAAATAAAGTTTTAGATTTCTCTTTACAGGTTGTTGATATCTTTGCTCCCTTATACTGAGGCATAACATTGAGAGATATCTGTATTTCAATTGTGTCTGTGACTTAGACCTATACTTAATTCTCTAATGCAATTTTATTATAAAATGTGCCTGAGATGTTGACTCAAAATTTTAATTTGTATTATATGCTGCTTGAAAGTCATGCATTATTCATTCAGTGTCAAAATGCCCAGAAGTATTTTAATTTTTCCTTATTTCTTACTGTGATTTTTAAAATCCTGTTTAGTCAGGTGGCATTGACTCATCTTGGAAAACATACTGATTTGACTTCACTTACTTTGACTTTGAAATAAGAGTCCCTTATATTATAAAGGAAAAGAAATATTTTCTCCTCTCTTGGATATAAAATAAAGACGCAGTTATATGTTTTCTATAAGAGACTCACTTTATTATAAAAACACAGAAAGGTTAAAAGGAAATATGTGGTACATTGTACATAATCCAAAAATAATCCAGAGAAAGATGGAGTAGCTATGTTAATATATAAAATAGATTTCAGAGTAAGAAATATTGTTAGGAATAAAGATAGACATTTCACAATGATAAACAGGTTCATTCCCTAGGAAGATACAGTGATCCTAAATATGTATGCACATAACAGCAGGGACTGAATGCACAGGAAGCAAAAGCTGACATAAATACAAGGCAAAATAGACAAAACATGATTATAGTTGGATATTCCAACAGATTTTTCTCTGTAACTGATAGAGCAAGTAGAACATCAATATGAGTATAAAATATTTGAAGAACTAGATCAACCAACATGATTTAATTGGCATCTATACAGAACAGCAAAACACAAATTCTTTTCAACTGTACATGGATTATTAACCACCAAAATAGCCATAAAATAAGTCTCAATAAATTTAAAAGGAGTGAAATCATACAAAGTATGTTTTCTGACTACAGTGGAATAAAATTAGGACTCTATTGCCATAAATCAAGAGATTTCACAACTAGATGAAATTGAAAAATTGCTTGAAAAGAATCAAACTTTTGAAATTGACTAAAAAAAGGAAAATTAGAATAAGCTTATATTATAGAAAGACACTGAATTCATCATTTAAATCATTATAGGACCAGACAGACACGAAAATTCTATGAAACATTTAAGGAAGAAGTATTGATTCCTAGGTCAGGAAGATCTTCTGAAGAAGGAAATGGCAACTCACTCCAGTATTCTTGCCTGGAAAATCCGATGACAGCTCATGGGGTCACAAAAGAGTCAGAAACAACTTAGTGACTAAACAACAATGACAACAAAATATCAATCCTACACAAACTCTTCCAGAAATTAGAAGAGAGGACATTTTAAAAACAATCTTTAGACCAGCATAACTCTGATATTAAAACAAGACTAAAATAATATAGGAATAGAAAGCTACAGAGCAACCTCTCTTATGAACAAATATATAAAATTACTCAACAAAACATTAGCAACTTGGATCCAGCAATACGTATTAAAAAAATGTATCACAACCAAGTGGGGTTTATTCTGTGAATACAAGGTTGTATTATTTGAAATACTTTAAATATTTGAAAATAAATTGTCATAATTCACCATATGAACAGAGTAATAAAAAAAACCATATGATTATCTTTATATGCAGAAAAAAACATTTGAAAAATTCAAGGCTAATTGATGATTTTTAAAAAAGTCTTAGCTAAAGGAAATAGAAGAGTAACCTGACAAAGGGCATCTACAGAAAAGGCCCTGATGTTTTACCCTTAAAATTGAGAACAATGCCAGAATGCCTACTCTTGTCATTTATTTTCAACATTGTACTGGGGATCCTAACCATTATAATGAGATCAGTATAAGAAATAAAATCATGAAAATTGGAAAGGAAAAAAAAAACATTATCTTTATTTACAAGTGACATTTTTTTATAAATGGAAAATCCTAGTGAATCTTCAGAAATGCTATTAAATACACAGTTGAACAAAGTCACAAGATATAGGATCACACACAAAAACTGATTTTTTTAAGTAAATTAGCAAATAACGAATATTGACATAAAAACAATTACATTTAAAATAGTATCTAAAACATGAATTACTTAAAGCTACGTTTAGCAAAAAATGTGAAAACCTGTACCTTTAACAGTTCAAATTTTGTTGAAAGAAAAAAAGTTAAATAAATGGACAGATCCACCATATTCATAGATTGGAGGACTCAGTTGTGTCAAAGTTGTATCAATTTTTCATTAACTCACAGATCACTCAAGATGATCAATATCTCAACAGGTTTTTAGAAGATATTTATAAGCTGATACTAAAAATTTTATGGACACTTGAAGGATCTAAATGTCAGAAAGAATTTCCTAAAATAACAAAATGTGGGTGGTGTGGTCAAGATGATGGAATAGGAAGACTCTGAGATCATCTCCTCACACGGGCACACCAAAATTACAACTATTTACAGAGTAGCTATCTATGAGGATGACTTGAACACTAGCATAAAAGATGTTTCACATCTAAAGATATAGAGAAGGAACCATGATGAGATGGATAGGAGAGATGCAGTATAGTCAAGGCCCATTCCCATGGTAGGCAACCAACAGATGGGAGGATAATCATAACTGCAAAAGTTCTTCACAAAAGAGCAAGGATTCTAGGGCCCACAATGGGTTCCTTAGTCTGGATGTTCTGCACCAAGAAAACAAGCTCCCAAAACAACTGAGTTTGAAAGCAAGCAGGGCTTGAAAATAAGAGAGCTGGAGGGCTAAAGGAAAAGAAGACTTCACTCTTAAAGTGAAAGTGAAGTGTCTCAGTCATGGCCAACTCTTTGCAACCCCATAGACTATAGCCTACAAGGCTCCTCCATCCATGGGATTTTCCAGGCAAGAATACTGGAGTGGGTTGCTATTTCCTTCTCCAGGGGATCTTCCCAATCCAGGGATCGAACCCAGGTCGCCCACATTGTAGGCAGACACTTTACCATCTGAACCACCAGGGAAGTCTTAAGGGTATGTCACTCTTAAAGGTATGTATAAAAGCTCACATGCTCTGGATCAGACCCACTCACTGATATTGGAGAGCTTCCAAGAGAGGCAGGAGGCAACCAGAACTTCTCCTGGGGCACATAATGGTGAGAGCCATTTTGGGGAGCTCATTCTACCACAAAGACCCTGGGACTGGCAATTGCCATTTTGCAGTTCCCTCTCTAGCCTATTAGTGCTGAGAGCTTATCTGGCCATGAACAGGCAGCACCAGTTTTGGGACTTCCTAGGCCATGGAGGGAAGGACCCCACTCACCAGTGCAGCAGACCAGCCCTGGGACCCTCCCAGCCCCAAACCCAGGCACCCAGGTGACACAGCCAGATGCCCTGGGGAAAGGCCCCATCCACCAGTGGGCCAGTACTGGCCCAGGTCCCTGACCATCCCATATCCAGCCATCCCAGAACCTAGCTGTGCCCACCAAAGAGACACTATCAACCCCAGGCACCTGCAAGCCCTGCAACCAACCATGATCATTACTGGACCTGCCTACCATTGGGGCACTGCATGAGCCAGGTCCTGGCAGCCAACTGCCAGGGGCCAGCCTCACCTACCAGCACGCCCACAGTAGTTGGCTCCTCCACCAGAAGGATGCATGTGGCCTAAATAGGGGGAACTCCTAAAGCATGTAACTGGTGACCAGGGGGAAGCATCTTGCTCAAGTCAACAGAATGTCTTCTACATAAAGCCACTCTTCAAGACTGGAAAATGTAACTGACCTATCTAATATATAGAAGTAAACACAGAAAGTGAGGAAAAAGTGGGCTATGTTCCAAATGAAGAAACAAGATAAACACTCAGAAAAAGAACTATAAAGAAAGGAGATAAGAGATTCACCCAATAAAGAGTTCAAGGTAATCATTATAAGAATTCTCATAGGAGAAGAATTGATGAACAGAGTGAGAATTTTAACAAAAAGTTGCAAAATATAAAAAAGAACTAAACAGAGCTGGAGAATATAATAACTGAAATAAAAAATATACCAGGAGGAATCAATAGTAGATTATGTGATACACAGGAACTAATTGTTTGACTAGAAGATGAAGTAGTGAGAATTACCCAAGCTGAACAGAAAAAGAAAAAAAAATTTTTTAACTGAGGATTTTTTTAGGAAAAAAAAGGGCAGTTTAAGAGACCTTTTGGACAGCACCAACTGTACTAACATTCACATTATAGGAATCTCAAAGGACAAGTAAGAGAGAAAGGGGCAGAGAACGTATTTGAAAAAATAACAGCTGAAAATTTCACTAATCTTGGAAAGGAAACCACATCCAGGTTCAGGAAGCACAGAGAGTCCCAAACAAGATTAACCCAACAAGGACCACACAAAGACACATTGTAATTAAAATGACAAAAATTAAAGTGGGAATATTAAGGCAGCAAGAGAAAAGCAACTATTTATGTATATAAGACTCTGAATAGACTTTTTAGCAGAAAAACTGCAGACCAGAAGGAAGTAGCACTATATATTCAAAGTGATGAAAGGGGGAAAAAAAGCTGTGTTTAAGAATACTTTGTCCACCAAGGCTAGCATTCAGATATGGAGGAGAGATAAAGAGTTTTCAGACAAGCTAAAGCTAGAAGACTTCAGCATCACAAAACCAGCTCCACAAGAAATATTAAAATCTGAATCAAAAAGAATAAAATACTTAAGAATAAACTTGCCTAAGGGACAAAAGACTTTGATGCTGGGAGGGATTGGGGGCAGGAGAAGAAGGGGACGACAGAGGATGAGATGGCTGGGTGGCATCACTGACTCAATGGACGTGAGTCTGAGTGAACTCCAGGAGTTGGTGATGGACAGGGAGGCCTGGCGTGCTGTGATTCATGGGGTCGCAAAGAGGCAGACATGACTGAGCAACTGAACTGAACTGAAGGGACAAAAGTCTTTTACTCTGAAAACTGTAAGACATTGATGAAAGAAATTGAAGATGACCACACAGATGGAAAAATATATTATGTTCTTGGGTTGCAAGAATAATATTGTGAAAATGTCTATACTACCTAAGGCAATCTACAGATTCAATGCAATCCCTATCAAATAACCAATGGCATTTTTCACAGAACTAGAAAAAAATTGTTTGTATTGAAACATAAGAGACCCTGAATAGCCAAAGCAATCCTGAGGTGGGGGAACAGAGCTAAAGGAATCAGGCTCCCTGGCTTCAGACTATACTACAAAGCTACAATCATTGAAATATTGGTATTTGGTATTGGACCCCAAACAGAAATATAGATCAGTGGAACAGGATAGAAAGCCCAGAAATAAACCCACTCAACTATGGTCATTGATCTATAACAAAGGAGGCAAGAATACACAATGAGGAAAAGACAGTCTCTTCAATAAGTGGTGCTGGGAAAACAAGACAGTTACATGTAACAGAATGAAATCAGGATATTCTGTAACACCATACTCAAAAATAAACTCAAAATGGATTAAAGACTTAAATGTAAGACTGCATACTATAAAACTTCTAGAGGAAAACATAGGCAGAACACTTTTTGACATAAATCACAGCAATATCATTTTGGATTCACCTCCTAGAATAATGAAAATAAAAATAAGAATAAACAAATGGGACCCAGTTAAACTTCAAAGCTTTTGTACAGCAAAGGAAACCATAAATAATAATTAAACTTAAAAGTTTTTGTACAGCAAAGGAAACCATAAAAAAAATGAAAAAACAATCCATAGAATGGGAAAAAATATTTGCAAATAAAGTGACAAACAAGGATTTGATCTCCAAAATATACAAACAGCGAATGCAGCTCAGTATCAAAAAATAAATAAACGAAACAAAACAACCCAATCAAAAATGGGCAGAATGTCTAAATAGGCACTTCTCCAAAGAAGACATACAGATGGCCAAAAAGCACATGAAAAGATGTTCAACATTGCTAATTATTAGAGAAATGCAAATCAAAACTACAATGAGGCAATGGCATACATAGTGTATTTATCACCTGGAGTAGATCATTTTTTTAGTGTTCTCATCCTTCGTATGAAAAAAGTACTTTTAATATCATGCAACAGTATGCAAAAATCACTCTCTTTTCAGTTTCTTCTTTAGTTTCAAAATGACAATTTTAAAATGCTAAATTTCAGATGTATTGAATGCATATGTACCTATGGATGAGTCCCTTGGCTATTCACCTGAAACTATCACAACATTGTTAATTGGCTATACTCCAAAATAAAATAAAAAGGTTTTACATATTACTTGATTACTTTTATCTAATTTAAAAGAGTAGAGTAATTATCTGTAACTATCTGAAATCAAGTCATATCAAACTACATAATGAAGTGGTTGGAACAGTGCCTTCGAAGTGGGGCTTCCTGGATTTGAAACCTGGCTCTGCAACTTAGTAGCTGTGTTTGAGCAAAATACATACATTCTCTATGCTTCTATTTCTTCATTTTTAAAATAGAGATAATAACAATTTAGTTCAGTTCAGTCGCTCAGTCCTGTCTGACTCTTTGCAATCCCATGAACCGCAGCATGCCAGGCCTCCCTGTCCATCACCAAGTCACCAAACCCATGTCCATTGAGTCAGTGATGACATCCAGCCATCTCATCCTCTGTCGTCCCCTTCTCCTCCTGTCCTCAATCTTTCCCAGCATCAGGGTCTTTTCAAATGAGTAAGCTCTTCACATCAGATGGCCAAAGTATTGGAGTTTCAGCTTCAACATCAGTCCTTCCAATGAATACCCAGGACTGATCTCCTTTAAGATGGACTATTTGGATCTCCTTGCAGTCCAAGAGACTCCCAAGAGTCTTCTCCAACACCACACTTCAAAAGGATCAATTCTCTGGCACTCAGCTTTCTGAATAGTCCAACTCTCACATACATACATTACTACTGGAAAAACCATAGCCTTGACTAGATGGACCCTTGCTGACAAAGTAATGTCTCTGCTTTTGAATATACTGTCTAGGTTGGTCATAACCTTCCTTCCAAGGAGTAAGTGTCTTTTAATTTCATTGGCTGCAATCACCATCTGCAGTGATTTTGGAGCCCAAAAAAAATAAAGTCGGACACTGTTTCCCCTGTTTCCCAATCTATTTGCCATGAAGTAATGGGATCAGATGCCATGATCTTTGTTTTCTGAATGTTGAGCTTTAAGCCAACTTTTTCCCTCTCCTTTTTCACTTTCATCAAGAAGCTTTTTAGTTCCTCTTCACTTTCTACCATAAGAGTGGTGTCATCTGCATATCTAAGGTTATTGATATTTCTCCTGGCAATCTTGATTTCAGCTTGTGTTTCTTCCAGTCCAGCATGTCTCATGATGTACTCTGCATAGAAGTTAAATAAGCAGGGTGACAATATACANTCTGTCCTTTATCGAGCCCATCTTTGCATGAAATGTTCCCTTGGTATCTCTAATTTGATCCCAACCCAGGGATCAAATCCAGGTCTCCCAAATAGCAGGCGGATTCTTTATCAGTTGAGCCAATAGGGAGGTCCATAAATCTCAGGCACTTTTATTATTATGTTTGCATTTCAATTAATAGGCTTTTGGTTGGGCATATTAAATGTGTCTGTCTGGATATAATTCTTGTGAATAAGATGATGAAATGTAGGTTGAATGTTATTGTTAGGATATTCATAGCAAATTTACTCATTAAATATTTTGCAGAACTATTATGTGCAATTATGTTCAAAGTGTTTTCATTCATACATTACTGTCTCCTTGAAAAGCCATAGTGTGATACTGTTTAATGGTTTTGTCAAAAACATGAGAAGAAAGAAAGATAAATGAAAATCACATAAATCTTCAAAGGAATACCAGTTCCACTGATAGCACACAGGGTTGAATCCAGTAAAATGAAAGTATATTTTTTTAAGTTTCTTTCATCCAACAGCCACTTAGTGCTATAATACTCTCACCAATACCCCAAATAAGAATCATTCTATCACTTATTAAATGTTTATTTGAACAAAAGACTCATAACTATGTGACACAGAGTGTTCAATTGTTGAGCAGCTAGAACTGTAGTTTATATTGACTTAAATCAGCAACTCTGAAACTTCAATAACTGGCTCCTTTCCTCACTTAGAGCTACACAAATCAATTTTGTTTCATCTTTTACATGGCAAGTTTTTCAATATTTGCAGACATTGATCCTGCCATCCTAGAATCATCTATTTTTCAAGCTAAAAATTCCTGCACTTATTTAAGAGAGTGATCTCCTATCACTCTCTTTATCCTCTGAACCAATTCCAGTTCAGTGATGCTCTACTTAAAGTGTAGGGCTTAGTATTTTTGTTGCTGGAAAAGTACATCTGCTATTGCTACTGGCTCCTTTCCTCACTTAGAGCTACACAAATCAATTTTGTTTCATCTTTTACATGGCAAGTTTTTCAATATTTGCAGACATTGATCCTGCCATCCTAGAATCATCTATTTTTCAAGCTAAAAATTCCTGCACTTATTTAAGAGAGTGATCTCCTATCACTCTCTTTATCCTCTGAACCAATTCCAGTTCAGTGATGCTCTACTTAAAGTGTAGGGCTTAGTATTTTTGTTGCTGGAAAAGTACATCTGCTATTGCAACTTGTCACTTTTGCACGTATCAGAGACCTAATCTGGAGCAGTTGTTCTTCTAATGACCTCATGTACTTAACCCTTCTGGTATCTAATTAAAAATAAACTATATCAAGGTCCCTATGTTTCCCTGTGGAACTGCTCTAATTCATCTTTGTTCTCTGGCTACTACTTTACATAAGATAACCATGAGCAATTAATTTTGGAAACACATATGATAGAAACTTTCAGTTCACTTTTTTTTTCCCTTAATGTACTTTCAGTCATCAAACCTTCTGGCTATATTCAATGATAATTTTCTTACACCTATTTATTCTTCCATCCCCAACCCTATGTGAAGTAAGGTGTTAGTCACTCAGTTGTGTCCAACTCTGTGCGACCCTATGGACCATAGCATGCCAGGCTCCTCTGTCTGTGGAATTTTCCAGACAAGAATACTGCAGTGAGTAGCCATTCTCTTCTCCAGGGGATATTTCTGACCCGGGATCAAACCCTGTTCTCCTGCATTTCAGGCAGATTCCTTACCATCTGAACCACTAGGGAAGCCCAACCCTATCTAGGCAATACTAAAAACTAAACCTTAAAATGATATTACATGGCCTAGGCTAGCCTCATCAATTGGGAAAAATCTTGGCCTAGACTCTCTCAGAAATAGGAGAATCCAAGAGAGGCCACACCAGCATACCTGAGTCTGTTCCTTTATGCCTTTATAGATCCTTTGGTTTTTAAGTTCTGACTCTTAGCACAGTATTTGCTCTGAATTCAGAGTTTTTTGTTCCTCTGGCCCACTAAGATAAATCTCAGCTGACTCCCATAAGACTTCCAAGCATTGGGGTTTCATCCTTAGATCTCTTCTCAATCTATATTTATTCCCTCCCTCAACTAATCTTGCAGTGTTAAATACCATACATCTGCTGAAAAAACAAAATGTATGTCTCCTATTCAAGTCCCTCCCTTAAATACTGCCATCCATCATGTCAGATTCATCCCAAGACTGGCTCCCTTTAAAGTCATAGGATGGCTCCTGGCACACATCAGGACTACATTTGTCCTGAGAATGATTGCATTGCTTCCCACAGTCAAAATTCTGCCAAAGGCTTTTCCTATTATAAATTTCTAGTATTGTGTATTTTCTCTTTTAATCTGTTAATACAGTGAATTACTTTTATACATTTTTCTCAAATGTCACTTTTTATTCCAATTTTTTTTTTTGCATATGCCACACAGCTTGCAGGATCTTAGTTTCCCAATCAGCGACTGAACCTGGGCCCTCAGCAGTGAAAGTCCTAACCACTGATCTGGCAGGGAATTCCCTATGTATTATTAAATATTAAACCTTGCATCTCTAATGTAAAACCAACCAATTGATTAAATTATTAATGTTTCATATAGGTTAACATGTATATAAAAACCCCACCCATGCATGCATGCTCAGTTGTGTCTGACTCTTTGCAATCCCATAGACCATAGCCTGCCAGGCTCCTCTGTCCATGGAATTCTCTTCCCAACCCAGGGATCAAACCCACAACTCTTACTTTTCCTAAGTTGGCAGACAGATTCTTTACCCCTTGAACAACCTGGGAAACTCCTTTCTTTTCAGTAATGAAATGGAAATGTCACATAATGCTTTTACATTACATAAAATGACATTTACCAGTGTCTTTATCTGGTCTTAGTATCATGATTATGCTGTCTTCAAAAATAAGTTAAGAAGTACCTCTTTTTTATTGCTTGAGAAAGTTTGATTAAAATTACAATGATCTTCCTGAAATTTAATCAAATTTGTCTATAAATCAATCTGTACTAGATGTTTTCTTTGGAGAAGTATTTTTAAATACTGCTTTAATTTATTTCATGATTCTAGGACTATTCAAAATTGTACATTTCCTTGGGTCACTATTGGTAAGTATAAGTCAAACTGCTTAATTACTATGTTGATATCTTCAATATTCTTCTGAATATAGAAAGTGAAGAGGAACTAAAGAGCCTCTTGATGAGGATGAAAGAGGAGAGTGAAAAAGCTGGCTTAAAACTCAACATTCAAAAAATGAAGATCATGGCATCCAGTCCCATCACTTCACAGTAAATAGAAGGGGAAAAAGTGGAAACAGTGACAGACTTTATTTTTCTGGACTCTAGAATCACTGGGGGGGTGATTGCAGCCATGAAATTAAAAGAGGCTTGCTCTTTGGAATAGAAGTTATGACCAACCTAGACAGCATATTAAAAAGCAGAGATATCACTTTGCCAACAAAGGTCCATATAGTCAAAACTATGACCATAAGGAAGGCTGAGCACCGAAGAATTGATGCTTTCAAATTGTGGCACTGGAGAAGACTCTTGAGAGTCCCTTGGACTAAAAGGAGATCAAACCAGTCCATCTTAAAGGAAATAAACCCTGAATATTCATTGGAAGCACTGATGCTGAAGCTGAAGCTCCAATACTGACTCATTGGAAAAGACCCTGATGCTGAGAAAGACTGAGGGCAGGAGGATAAGAGGGCAGCAGAGGATTAGATGGTTACATAGCATTACTGACTCAATGGACATGAGTTTGAACAAACTTGGAGAGATAGTGAAAGACAGGGAAGCCTGGCATGCTGCAGTCCATGGGGTTGCAAAGAGTCAGACATACAACTTAACAACTGAACAACAACAATATTCTTCTGAATTACTTTTGTCTCTTTGACCTAACACTATTGGAGAGAAAAGGGTTGAAATCTCCCTCTATGTGGTAGATTTGTAAACTCATATTCCCTTGCTTATTCACCTCAGCCCATCTTCCTTCTTTAGTCCATAAATACCCCCATCCCCTTACCTTCGAGAAGTTCTGTGACCAGGAATTAAATCCTGGCCTTGCGCTGAAAGCATCAAGTCCTAACCACTGGACTACCATGGAATTCCCTTCAGTTGATCTTCTTACTATATACAAATCTTATAACGATGCCAGTGCTGGGCAAGAATCTTGATGAACGCCTTGGCTGTGGGTCCAGCCTACATTAACAGGCTGAAGGAAGGGGATGCATGTTTTATCCCTGATCCTTGAGCTAACAGCCATGTGTTGTGGGGCAACTAAGCCCACGCCACAAATACTGGACCCACACACTCTAAATGCCATGCATTTCAACTAGACATGCTCCATAGCAAGAGAAGCTTGCTCACTGGAACTAGAGAACCCCCATTGCCACAACTAGAGAAAAGCCTACATGCCCAATGAAGACCCAGGACAGCCAAAAAAATAAATAAATAAAAATGTGCATTACTGAGAAAGTGTGAGTGAGGAAGGACTCGAAAAGTAATTGGGAGCTGGCTTATGGGCGAGTAAATCAAAGACTCTTATCAGGTATTGCTGAGCAGCTTTTTACAATTATAAGAAAGTAAAGTAAAGCAATGAGACCCTATAGTGAATGCATTATGTGGAAAATGTGCAACAGTGCATGGCCTATACCCCTTAGCTGTGCTGAGACCAGGCGACTTGAGATACTGCTGTGAAGTATATCACAGAGATCTGCTGCATGCTCTAAAACACCAAAGAATGCTGTTACTTCGTGTCCTGAATGGTGAAGAAGAAGGATGTGCCCCCAACTTCTCCTGAGACAACACTCAAATCACAACTAGGTCCTGAATGACCATCAACAAAAGGATGTTGGAACTCCTCAAAAAAAGATACCCCACATCCAAGGACAAAGAAGCTGTCATGAGACAGTAGGAGGGGACATAATCACATTAAAATCAAACCCCATGCCTGCCAGGTGGGTGGCCCACAAACTACAGAACAATAGCACCAAAGAAGTTCTCTCACTGTTGTGAAGGTTCTAAGCCCCACAACAGACTTCCTAACCTTTTGATCCGGCCAAGGGACTGGGAATTCCCAGGGAGTCTGACTTTGAAGGACAATGGGATTTGATTACAGAACATCCACAGGACTGGGGGAAACAGACTCTTGGAGGGCACAATAAAAACCTTGTGCCCACCAGGACCCAGGAGAAAGGAGCAGTGTATCCAAAAGAGACTGAACCAAACTTGCTATGAGTGTTGAAGTGTCTCCTGTGAAGGCTTGGGTTGGCAGTGGCCTGCCTCAGGGACAGAGCCAGAGACACTGGTAGCAGCAGTCCTGGGAGGTGCACATTGGCATAAATCCTCTTGGAGGTCACCCTTCAGTTCAGTTCAGTTCAGTCACTCAGTCGTGTCCAACCTTTGCAACCTCATGGACTGCAGCATGTTAGGCCTCCCTGTCCATCACAAACTCCTGGAGTTTACTCAAACTCATCTCTGTTGAGTCAGTGATGCCATCCAACCATCTCATCCTCTGTTGTCCCCTTCTTCTCCCGCCTTCAATCTTTCCTAGCATCAGGGTCTTTTCAAATGAGTCAGTTGTCTGCATCACGTGGCCAAAGTATTGGAGTTTCAGCTTCAACATCAGTCCTTCCAATGAATATTCAGGGCTGATCTCCTTTAAGATGGACTGGTTGGATCTCCTTGCAGGCCAAGGGACTCTCAAGAGTCTTCTCCAACACCACAGTTCAAAAGCATCAATTCATCAGTGCTCAGCTTTCTTTATAGTCCAACTCTCACATCCATACATGACTAATGGGAAAACCATAGCCTCAACTAGGCGGACCTTTGTTGGCAAAGTAATGTCTCTGCTTTTTAATATGCTCTCTAGGTTGGTCATAACTTTTCTTCCAAAGAGTAAGTGCCTTTTTATTTCATGGATGCAGTCACCATCTGCAGTGATTTTGGAGCCCAAAAAAATAAAGTCTGACACTGGTTTCACTGTTTCTCCATCTATTTGCCATGAAGTGATGGGACCAGATGCCATGATCTTTGTTTTCTGAATGTTGAGATTTAAGCCAACTTTTTCACTCTCCTCTTTCACTTTCATCAAGAGGATCTTTAGTTTTTCTTCACTTTCTACCATAAGAGTGGTGTCATCTGCATATCTAAGGTTATTGACATTTCTCCCGGCAATCTTGATTCCAGCTTGTATTTCCTCCAGCCTCGTGCTTCCCATGATGTACTCTGCATATAAGTTAAATAAGCAGAGTGACAATATACAACCTTGATGAACTCCTTTTCCTATTTGGAACTAGTCTGTTGTTCCATATCCAGTTCTAACTGTTGCTTCCTGACCTGCGTATAGGTTTCTCAAGAGGCAGGTCAGGTGGTCTGGTATTCCCATTTCTTTCAGAATTTTCCACAGTTTATTGTGATCCATCTTGATATTCACCCTTAAAGGTACTATAAAGCTTGTAGTCCAGGACTGTGCTGCCTCAGGCCAAACAACTAACAGGGAGGGAGCACAGCCCCAACCATCAGAGAAAACTGAATTAAAGATTTACTGAGCCTAGCCTGCCCACCAGAGCAAGACCCAGTTTTCCCCACAGCCAGCCCCTCCCATCAGGAATCTTGCACAAGCTTCTTATCCTCATCCATCAAAGGGCAGACAGGAGAAGCAAGAACTACATTCCCACAGCCTCCAGAACGAAAATCACAACCACAGAGGGCTAATCTAAATGATCATGTGGATCACAGTCTTGTGTAACTCAGTGAAGCGATGAGCCATGTCACACAGGGCCACCCAAGACTGATGGGTCATGGTGGAGAGTTTTGACAAAATGTGGTCCGCTGGAGAAGGCAATAGCAAACCACTTCAGTATTCTTTCCTTAAGAACCCCAGGAACTTTCTCTGTATTCAGTCAATTTTTGCTTTGCAGTTTTGAGGCTATAAATATATTTAAAATGTAAATTAAACACTTAGCATTCAGTGGTGATTCTTTCTATATCTAATATTTTTGTGTAAAAGTCTATTTTATCCAATATTAATGTAGGCACACCATTTTCCTTTTCTTAATTTTTGCATGCTATTTTTTTCCCATGCTTTTACTGATAAAAAGTCTTTTATTGGGCTAAATTCTAAACATTTGATGCTATTACTGTAAGAACTACTTTTAACAATTTATATGTAACCTTCAAATTAGCAACTTTGGATCACTTACCCTTTAATTATAAATGGAAGTTAATTCAGAGAAATCACAATTATGCAGTTGACCCATGACACATACAGAATCAAATACACACATTCATTTGGGAAGTTAGTCCATAATGATTTCTAATTGTTCAAGCTTGCTGCAGGTATAGTTCATGTCAATAATCTCTCTGCTACTACATATTCCTGTATTTAAATACTGGACTTGAAATAATCATAGTGGTTGTAAAGATTAAGAAAATATAAACTTGAGTTACTTTATTTCTATCATTTTGCTTGAACATGGATTAAAAAAAATTCAAAACAAACAGTAAGAGCTGTGAGATAGAACATTGGATTGATATGCTTACAATTGAAATTTAAAAAAAAAAAACCTTTTTATTTTTCTTGAAATAATCATAGTGGTTGTAAAGATTAAGAAAATATAAACTTGAGTTACTTTATTTCTATCATTTTGCTTGAACATGGATTAAAAAAAATTCAAAACAAACAGTAAGAGCTGTGAGATAGAACATTGGATTGATATGCTTACAATTGAAATTTAAAAAAAAAAAACCTTTTTATTTTATTTTGGAGACAGCCAATTAACAATGTTGTGATAGTTTCAGGTGAATAGCCAAGGGACTCATCCATAGGTACACATGCATTCAATACATCTGAAATTTAGCATTTTAAAATTAATTGTCATTTTGAAACTAAAGAAGAAACTGAAAAGAGGGTGATTTTTGCATACTGTTGCATGATATTAAAAATACTTTTTTCATACGAAGGATGAGAACACTAAAAAAATGATCTACTCCTGGTGATAAATACACTATGTATGCCATTGCCAGGCACTTGGTTCATTCTCTTTATAAGCTCTTAGAACTTTCTCCTCAAGACATTCTGAAATTCCACTATCACTAGGTGTGGGTTTTTTCTTATTCTCACTGCTAATAAGAAGTTGTTTATCTCTAATTCTGGAAAATTTGTCTACATTATTTTTTTAAAAACTTACCTCTTCTGTATTTTAATTTTTTTCTCCTTTTCTGAGACTCTTATTACCTACATATTAGCACCTCTATTTCTATTACTCATACATATCCCTGAGGTTTTCTTTTATATTTTCCTTTCCTATAGTGCTGCTATACCTACACTGAGGTGTAGGTATCTTTTAGAATTACGGTTTTCTCCAAATATATGCCCAAGAGTGGGATTGCTGAATCATACTGTAGTTCTATTTTTATTGTTTTAAGGAACCTCCATACTGTTCTCTATAAGTCGCTGTACCAATTTACATTCCTACCAACAGTTTAGAAGGTTTTCCTTTTGTTCACACCCTCTCCTGCATTTATTTCTAGACTTTTTGATGATGGCCTTTCTGACCAATGTGTAGCTTGCTGCAGGTATAGTCCATGTCAGTAATCTCTCACAGTATGAGCTGTGAGATAGAACACTGGATTGATATGCTTACAATTGAAAAAAGGAAACTTTTTATTTTATTTTGGAGTATATGTTTCACTATAAAATTAAAACATTACTTATAAAGTTAAAATATCTCTTGAACAGCCACCAAACTCAAATGTAGCCAGTAGATAAATTTGTATCCTACACAAATGAGCCAGTGCTATATGTGTTGTATAATATTTGAGATATTTAAAACTTTTAAATTCATATATATAAATGTATGTATATACACATGCATGCACAAAACACATAGTTTTTTTTTTAAGGTATCAACATAGAAATAGAAGTATTCTTCTGCAACATTTTTTTTTTATTAAACAATTTATCTTGGATCTCTTTTCATTACAGTACCCAGAGTGATTCTGTATTCTTTTCAGTTCAGTTCAGTTCAGTCGCTCAGTCATGTCCGCCTCTTTGCGACCCCATGAATCGCAGCACGCCAGGCCTCCCTGTCCATCACCAACCCCCGGAGTTCACTCAGACTCACGTCCATCGAGTCAGTGATGCCATCCAGCCATCTCATCCTCTGTCCTCCCCTTCTCCTCCTGCCCCCAATCCCTCCCAGCATCAGAGTCTTTTCTAATGAGTCAACTCTTCACATGAGGTGGCCAAAGTACTGGAGTTTCAGCTTCAGCATCATTCCTTCCAAAGAAATCCCAGGGCCGATCTCCTTCAGAATGCTATTGCATAATATTCCCTGATATGGAAATACTTTAAATTTAGCTTTCCCCTGCTGGTCAGCACCTAGGTTGTTTCTCTCTCTCTCTCTCCCTCCCTTCCTCCCTCTTTCTTTTTTTTTTCTATGACAAATAAGGTTGTGGGAGTATTCTTGCCATATCTGTTTTTGTTTTTGTGCAAATGTTACTCTGGGGTAGACACAGAATAGTGGTATTGTTTGGTCATTGATGATATGCATTTTGATTTTAATACATACTGCTAATTTGTCATCCAAAATGGCCTAACAAACTGATACTCCCTGCAGGAGTGGTAGGAAATTTAGAGAACAGAATAGCTCTACTTCATCTAGAATGTATTAAAGACATGTGGATTGATGTGATCATATAAATAATGAAAACTATAGGATCTGGTGATACACAAAGTTACATCTTCAGCATGACCTCTTAGCTGAGCACCAGACTCATATCTAATTATCTGCTTAATATCTCCATTTATAATCTAATAGGCCTTTCCTTTTTTTTTTTCCACATCAAGGCAACTTATTAACATAAAAGGGAATGCTAGTTCACTGTTGGTGGGAATGTAAGTTGGTACTGCCACTAAGTTAGGCTTCCCTAGTGGCTCAGACTGTAAAGCGTCTGTCTGCAATGCAGGAGAGCCGGGCTCAATCCCTGGGTTGGGAAGATCCCCTGGAGAAGAAAATGACAGCCCACTCCAGTATTCTTGCCTGGAAAATCCCATGGACCGTGGAACCTGGTAGGTTACCATCTATGAGGTCGCAAAGAGTCGGACACAACTGAGCGACTTCACTTTCACTGCCACTATGGAAAATAGTATGGAGATTCCTCAACAAACTAAAAATAGAACTACCACATGATTCTGCAATCCCATTCCTGAGCATATATCCAGACAAAACTATAATTTGAAAATATACTTGCACGCATATGTTTGTAGCAGCACTATTCACAGTAGCCAAGACATGGAAACAACCTAAATGTCCAACAACAAATGAATGGATAAAGAAGAATATATATACATATATATATATATTATAGTCTGTCTAGCATAGTGTTATTCACTCAGTTGTGTCTGATTCTTTGTGACCCTCACAGATTGTAGCCCACCCAGCTCTTCTGTCCACGGGATTATCCTGGCAAGAATACTGGATCGGGTTGCCATTCCCTTCTGCAGGGGATCTTCCTAACCCAGGGACTGAATCTGGATCTCCGGCATTGCAGGCAGGTTCTTCACCACCTGAGTCATTAAGGAAGCCCCAGTGGAATTACTTGGCCATAAAAAAGGATGAAATAATGCCATTTACAGCAACATGAGTGGACCCAAAGATTATCATACTAAGCAAAGTAAATCAGAAAGAGAAAGACAAATACCATATGATATCACTTAAATGTGAAATCTAAAATAAAACACAAATAAACTTATCTATGAAACAAAAACAGACTCAGAGAACAGACTTATGGTTGCCAAGGGGGATGGGGGCTGAGGAAGGAAGGGATTGTGGTTTGGGATCATCAGAAACAAATTAGTATGTATAAGATGGATAAACAGTGAGGTCCTACTGTATAGCACAAGAAGCTATATCCAATATCCTACCATAAACCATAATGGAAAACAATATGAAAAAGAATGAATATATATATATATATATATATGCATAAGTAAGTCACTTCATTGTATATCAGAAATTAACACAGTGTTTTAAATCAACTATACTTCAATAAAACTAAAAAATTATGAAAAGCTAAAACAAAACCACACAAGCACGCGCACACACACACACTGCCTTTGTTGTCTCCTGCTCTGTGTGCTATTTTTACGTGACTTCCTGTAATACTATAACTATAATAATCATATGAATTAAAAATTTTTTAAATGTCTACTACCCAGATCTTTGGAGAAGGAAATGGCAACCCACTCCAGTATTCTTGCCTGGAGAATTCCATGGACAGAGGAGCCTGGTGGGCTACAGTCCATGGGGTCACAAAGAGTTGAACATGACTGAGTGACTAACACCCACCACCCAGATCTTACTCTGAGTTCCAAATCTATATCTTCACACACCTTCTAGATATCAACTGTTTCCCACTGATACTTCAAAACTTAACATGTTCAAAAAATGGAGTCATCATTCTGTTTTTCTCTCAAAACCTTGTTATCCTCTTGTATTCACTAGTATTATAATACATCTCTCTGAAATAGGTTGACATAGCACTCTTTTTTTTAATACAAATTTATTTATTTTAATTGAAAGCTGATTACTTTACAACCAATACAATATTGTAAAGACATAGCACTCTTAATACTTACCACAGTTTAAAACTACATTTTTGTTTGTTTATATCCTGCTTCCTTCACTAGAATGCAACATACATGTGGACAAGAACTATGTTTAACTTATATCACCTTATTTTCAGAACCTAGTTCATAATCGGCATCAATAAGTTGTTATCATCATTTATTCAGTCAAAAGACAAAAACTTGAGAGTCACCTGCCCTCACTTGCTGTTTTCACTCACCAGTGATCATCAACCTTTATAGAATTTGCTTCCTCAAAAATTCTCATATCTGTGTCACTGCTGCTGTCTTAATCTTACATCATTTTTTAAAACATACAATAGTGTTCTTTTAAAGGCCTATTTTCATTTTATACAATTTTTGAAAAGGGACACTCTCAGTTATTTCTGCTATCATGGAACTTTGCTCACAATATATTTTGACATAGAATTTTAAATTCTCATTACTTTTACAGCTTATATCATACGGTTTCCTACTTAACTGTATTCATTTTGTATGAGTAATAAAGGCTACCATTACCAAGTACCTACTATGTGACAAGTAAATAATATTATGAAACAAATATTTACTGTTGTTATCATTATCCTAACTTTACAAAAGGGGACTGAGGCTCATAAAGGTTAAGTAAATCTCCAAGGCCTCTACAGCTAGTAATTAACAAAGACAGAATTCGACCCCGGGTTTGTTTGAATATCAGAGTGTTCTTTTTACTATATCATTATTACCTCCAGCAACTATATTGTCATTGACAGTATCTGACTAGTACTTCATAATTTCTGAAGTACTCTCACACACCATCTCACTGACTCTTATTTCAACAGTCTGAAAATCTAAAGCTCAGAGAGAAGTCCCGTGGCTGAAGTCCCCTGGCCAAATTCACAGCATAAGATGGTGGAATCCAAGTCTTCTGACTCTCAGTCCACAACTCTTTCCATTATATGATGCTGTCTTTGTATGTATTCTCAGCATGAGTCCCATTTCTTCCTCATGTTTTCCATAAAACTTACACAGAGCTGAGCACAAAGTAGCTGCCTAATGTGTTTCTTAGTTTTATAACTTGGCTTAACAAAATGCTCAGATGTGTTTTTACAAATACAACTCTTTGACAACTTGAGTGATATTACCTATTCTTTTAGTTTCTCAGAAAACAGAAATTTTCCTGAATTAATCTATTCACTATGTACATGGCCAAATCTTCCTTCTTGTTTTCAAATCTTCAATACCATTCTGTAGTCTTCTAAACAGTATCTCTTACTTTATGATCCTTTTTTCTAAGCAACTTCTCTTTACCTTTAATCTAGTTTTCAACTTAAATACTACCTCAGAGAAATAGCAAAGAATATTTCTATGTACTAAGAACTATCACTATTGTCCTCCTTTAAAATATGCATATGTTCAAATATACAGTGAGTTGAAGATGGTTCTTATCACAACTGTTCACATTTTATTTGGAGATTTTCTTTTTGTCTGTGGACATTAGCATAACCATTATTGCTACAGATGAAGCAATACTGTGTAGTTACTTCAGGGGGAAGGATTCAGTCCTGGGTGAAAGGGTATAGCGTCAATGAGTCAGAAGCTTGAAAATGACCCACCCTGCTGCCAGCATTGCTACAGATCTCTTGGTGTAGAGCCCAGATACATTCCAGTAAACTGCTCAAAATGTTTGACTCCATTTTTTATTTGGTTGTCAATTTATTAAGTGGTTAACCTTGGACTGCATCTATTCAGCATTTAATTAATTAAAGCCAGTTTGAAATACCTTTACAAATCTTACTAATTTCAATACACCAAACTGGCACATTTATAAGCATCTAGCAATTGCTAAAATACTAAATAATCTTCACTAAAATGCTGCCATTGCCAGAAAACCATTAATCAACTCAAGAGCTAATTGTTAGGTTGAAAGAATAAAAGCCATCCAACATTTCTTCTCCCTCTTCCCAGTTTTGGAAGACAAAAATGGTGAGAAGTACAATTTCACAGAATTTCAGAGCAAGAAGAGCCCTCAGAGACTATTAACTTATCCTCCCTGTTGTAAAATGGGGAAAGTAAGACACAAAATAGTGATTTAGTAGTAAAGTCGGGATTATATCTCATGGTTCTAATACTTGGAAGGAAAGCTATGGCAAGCCTAGAGAGCATATTGAAAAGCAGACATCACTTTGCCAACAAAGGTCCATATAGGCAAAGCTATGGTTTTTCCAGTAGTCATGCACAGATGTGAGAACTGAACCATAAGGTAGGCTGAGCACTGAAGAACTGATGTTTTCAATGGTTGTGCTGGAAAGGACTCGAGAGTCCCTTGGACAGCAAGGAGATCAAATCAGTCAATACGAAAGGAAATCAACCCTGAATATTCATTGGAATGACTGATACTGAAGTTCCAACACTTTGGCCACCTGGTGTGAAGAGCCAACTCATTGGAAAAGACATCGATGCTGTGGAAGACTGAGGATAGGAGGAGAAGATGGTGACAGGATGAGATGGCTGGATGGCATCACGGACTCAATGGACATGAGTTTGAGCAAACTATGGGTGATGGTGAAGGTCAGCGAAGCCAGGCATGCTGCAGTCCATGGGGTCACAAACAGTCAGACATGACTTAATGACTAAACAACAGCAACACTTCTATAGAGAATACTGAGAGCGTGATGATGCTAAACAGCACTTGCACATCTCATAGAAAATTGCTGACCAACAATAAAACAATATTGTTTTATTCTGCATCATACTGGTGCAGAAAGCCAGGGCATAGTTTTGAAGGTCTAATTCTAAAACCATTGCTTTATCTTAAAATGGTAAGCAATCCTTTTCTGGAGTATTGGGTCACAGTGGTATCTATAGCTGTTGAATTACAAGTTGTGATTTAGACCAAAAGCATTTCTGTTTGGCTCTGAACTTCAGGACATGAATTTGTGGAAGCAAAGAGGCTAAATTCGGCTATGACCAGCTAGGCCATGGCCCTCACAGTAGCAAACCAATCCAAACTTTAGGATACCCCAGACCCCACAACAGTGTTAGAAACTGACTCCACCCATCAGTGATCTGACACCAACTCTGGTGTCAGAGTTGGTTACAAGCCTTCTGAATCTTGTCATAAGAGCCCAGGATTTAGCTCTACTGCCAGTAGGCTAGCACCCCCAGAACCTAGCATTTTCCACCAGTAGATGGGCAACTGCTCTCAGGTCTCAGGCCCTGACTCCATCCATCAGTAACCCAGAACTAGCTCTGAGGCCCCTGGAATTCCACATTCAGCCCCTCATGACCCAGTCCTGTCAATCAGCAGCCAGAGCCTCTGCACAAAGCAGGATCTGACAACCAACCAATTAAGCCTATCAGACTGCACACATTGTGATCTATCCCCACAGAAAAACCCACACAGCCTTCATAAGGCAAACCCCGAGATCATATAACTTGAGTGACAAGAGAGGAGGGCACAGCTGGGACACATAGGTCATCTACAAAAGGCAGCTTCTCCAAGGTTGGGGAATGTGACCAACCTACCAGATACATAAAAGTACAAACAGCAGCTGAGGCAAAATGAGGTGACAGTAGAACATTGTCCAAATGTGGGATCAAGATAAAAACCTACAGGAAGAACTAAGTGAGGTGGAGATAGGCAACCTACCTAAGAAAGAGTTCAGGATAGTGATCATGAAGATAATCAAAGAACTAGGGAAAAAAATAATGGAATATTACTCAGCTATTAAAAAGAATGCATTTGAATCAGTTCTAATGAGGTGGATGAAACTAAAGCTTATTTTACAGAGTGAAGTAAGTCAGAAAGAAAAACACCAATACAGTGTATTAATGTGTATATATGGAATTTAGAAAGATAGTAATGATGACCCTATATGTGAGACAGCAAAAGAGACCCAGAGATAAAAGAACAGACTTTTGGACTCTGTTGGAGAAGGCAAGGGTGGGATGATTTGAGAGAATAGCATTGAAACATGTATATTACTATACGTGAAATAGATTGCCAGTCCAGGTTTGATGCATAAGAGGGGTGTTCAGGGCCAGTGCGCTGGGATGACCCTGAGGGATGGGATGGGGAGGGAGGTGGGAGGGAGAGTCAGGATGGGGAACACATGTACACCCATGGCTGATTCATGTCAATATATGGCAAAAACCACTACAATAGAGATCTCTGAGACAGCATCAAGTGTTCTAATATTTTCATTATAGAGGGCCTAGAAGGAAAATAGAGGGAGAAGGACTGAGAATATATTTGAAAACATAATAGCTGAAAACTTCCCTAAACTGAGCAAGGAAACAGACACTCAAATGCAGAAAGCACAGGGAGTCCCATTACAGTGATCCCCAATGTTTTTGGCACCGGGACTGGTTTCATAGAAGACAATTTTCCCACAGGCTGAGAGTAGGGGACAGTTCCAGGATAATTCAAGCACATTACATTTATTGTGCAATTTATTTCTACTTCTATTATTATTACATCAGTTCCATGCCAGATCACCAGACATAGATTCTAGAGGTTGGGGACCCCTGCCACACAGGATTAACACAAAGAGGAACACACCAAGACAAGGTTGTAATTTAAATGGCAAAAAATTAAAGATAAAGAGAGAATATTAAAATCAGAAAGGGAAAAGCAACAAGTAACATAAAGGTGAACTCCCATAAGGCTATCATCAGACTTTTCAGCAGAAACTCTGCAAGCTACAAGGGAGTGGAACAATACATTTAAGGTGATGAGGGGGAATAAAACTACAACCAGGCATATTCTGCCCAGCAAGACTGTAATTCCAGACTTGGTGGGGCAATAAAAAGCTGTACAGACAAGCAAAATGTAAGAGTTCAGCACCATCAAACCAGCTTTACAGATAGGTTAAGGGAAACTCTCTAGGTGAGAAAGAAAAGGCCACAACCAGAAACAAGAAAATTACAAAATGGAAAATCTCACTGGTAAAGGCATACAACCGTAAAGGTGGGAGATCATCCATACACAAAGTTAGTAGGGAGGTTAGAAGACAAAAAGTAGTAAAATTATCTATATCCACAATAAGCAATTAAGGGATACACAAAACAATCAGACATAAAAAATGATATCAGAAACAGCAATTGTGAGGGGAGAAGAGTACAAATACAGGGTTTTTCATTTTTAATTTTTCAAAATTAATTTTATTGAAGTATAGTTGCTTTACAATGTTGTGCCAATCTCTGCTATAGAGCAAGGAGACTCAGTTATATACATATAGACATTTTTTATATTTTTTCCATTATGGTTTGTCACAGGATATTGAAATATAGTTCTCTGTGCTATACATTATGATCTTATTGTTTATCCTTAATAAATGTAATAGTTTTGCATCTCGAAACCCCAAACTCCCTGCCCATCCCTCTTCATCTCCTACCCTTGGCAATGTATCTGTTCTCTATGTCCATGAGTCTGCTTCTGCTTTGTAGATAGGTTCATTTGTGACATATTTTATTTTTCTTTTTAAATGTGTTTATTTTTTAATTGAAGGATAGTTGCTTTACAAAATTTTGCTGTTTTCTGTCAAACCTCAACATGAATCAGCCATAGAGGGAGGTTCAAGAGGGAGGGGACATACATATACCTGTAGGTATATATATATATATCACATTTTCTTTATCTATTCCTCTGTTGATGGACATTTAGGTTGTTTCCATGTTTTTGCTATTGTGAACAGTGCTGCTATGAAAATAGGACTGTATGTTTCTTTTTGAATTATAGTTTTATTCAAGTATATTCCCAGTAGTGGGTTTGCTGGATCTTATGGCAATTATATATTTTTTTCAAGGGTACCTCCATATTGTTTTTCATAGTGACTGTACCAACTTACATTCCCACCAACAGTGTAGGGGGGTTCCCTTTTCTCCACAACCTCTGCAGCATTTTTTATTTATAGAATTTTTAATGATGGCCATTCTGATTAGTGTGAGGTGATACCTCACTTTAGTTTTGGTTTGCATTTCTCTAATAATTAATGACATTGAACATCTTTTCATGTGCCTATTGTCCATCTGTATGTATTCTTTGGAAAAATGTCTGTTAAGGTGTTCTGCTCATATTTCAATTGGGTTGTTTATTTTTAGTTGTTGAATTGTATGAGCTGTGTGTATATTTTGGAGATTAAGCCCTCGTCTGTTGCCTCCTTTGCAAATATTTTCTCCCATTCCGTAGTTTGTCTTTTTTTTTTTTTTTTTTTTACAGTATATTTTGCTGTGCAAGAGCCTGTAAGTTTGATTAGGTCCCATTTGTTGATTTTTGTTTTTATTTCTATTGCCTTGGGAAACTGAACTCAGAAAAAGTTGATAAAATTTATGTCAGAGAGGGACTTCCCGGGTGCTGCTAGCAGTAAAGAACCCAGTGCCAGCTCAGGTAGATATAAGAGATGAAAATTTGATACCTGGGTCAAGAAGATCCTCTGGAGGAGGGCCTGGCAACCCACTACAGTATTCTTGCCTGGGAAATCCCATGGACAGAGGAGCCTGTGGGGCTACAGTCCATAGGGCCACAAAGAGTCTGATATGACTGAAGCAACTTAGAATGCATGCACACATGTCAGAAAATGTTTTGCCTATGCTCTCTTCTAGGAGTTTTATGGTGTCATGTTTTATATTTAAGTCTTTAAGCCTTTTTGAGTTTATTTTTGTGCACAGTATGAGAGTGTGTTCTAACTCCATTGATTTACAAGCAATTATCCAACTTTACTAGCATCATTTAAGAGACTGTATTTTTCCTATTTTATATTCTTGCCTCCTTGGTTGAAAATTAATTGACCATAGGTGTATGGGTTTATTTCTAGGCTCTCTATTCTGTTCCATTGATCTGTGTGCCTGTTTTTGTATCAATTCCACACTGCTTTGATTATTGTAACTTTGTAGTATTATCTGAAGAGTTGTGCCTCCTACTTGTTTTTTTTTTCCCTCAGACTTGCTCTAGAAATTCTAGGTCTTTTTTGGTTCCATATACATTTTTTTTTCCATATACATTTTTTGATTATTTGTTCTTAGTGCTGTGAAAAATGTCGTGGATAATTTTATAGGGATCACATTAAATCTGTAGATTGCTTTGGGTAGTATCATCCTGTTGCTGCTAAGTCACTTCAGTCATGTCCAACTCTGTGCAACCCCCTAGACGGCAGCCCACCAGGCTCCTCCATCCCTGGGATTCTCCAGGCAAGAACACTGGAGTGGGTTGCCATTTCCTTCTCCGATGCATGAAAGTGAAAAGTGAAAGTGAATTCGCTCAGTTGTGTCTGACCCTCAGTGACCCCATGGACTGCAGCCTGCCAGACTCTTCCATCCATGGGATTTTCCAGGCAAGAGTACTGGAGTGGGGTGCCATTGCCTTCTCCAAAATCATCCTATTAACAACATTAATTATTTCATCCAAGAGCATGGGATATGTTTCCATTTCTTTGAATCCTCTTTTATTTCCCTTATTAATGTTTTATAGCTCTCAGTATATGTGTTTCACCTTGTTGGTCAGTTTTATCCCTAGGTTTTTTGTTTTTTGTTTTTTGGTTAGTTTTTGGTGTGATTTTAGAAGGTAGTTTTTTTTTTTTTTCACATTCTATTTCAGATATTTCATTGCTAGTGTTGTTGTTGTTGTTCAGTCTCTCAGTCATGTTCAACTTTTTGCAATCCCATGGATTGTAGCATGCCAGGCTTCCCTGTCCTTCTCCCAGAGCTTGCTCAAACTCATGTCCATTGAGTTGATGATGCCATCCAACTATCTCATCCTCTGTCGCCCCCTTCTCCTGCCCTCACATTCCATTTCAGATATTTCACTGTTAGTGTAAAAGAATGCACTCAATTTCTTAATGCTTATCTTGTACTTTACTACTTCTCTGAATTCATTTATTAGATCTAGAAGTTTTTGTGTGGAGTCCTTAGGGTTTTCTATATATAGTATCATGTCATCCATGTGCAGGGTTTTTAAAGTTCATTGGATATTAAGAAATCAGCAACTTAAAATAATCATGTCTATATATAGATTGCTATCTATAAATGTCATGGTAACCACAATCCAAAAATCTATAATACATACACACACACAAAAGGAAAAGAAATCCAAACATATCATTAAAGGTAGTCACACATGACAAGAGAACAAAAGAAGAAGAAACAAACAAAAAAAAAGACCTATAAAAACAATCCCCAGTGAACTGACAAAATGGAGATAAGAACACACATATCAATAATTACTTTAAATGTAAAAGGGCTAGACATAGTGTGGCTGAATGGATACAAAAACAAGACTTGTATACATGCTGTCTACAAGACTCATGTCAGATCTAAGGACATACACAGACTGAAAGTGGGGAAATGTGAAAAAGTATCCCATACAAACAGAAATCAAAAGAAAGCCAGGGTAGCAATACTTATATTAAAAACTGCCTTTAAAATAAGACTGTTTCAAGAGACAAAGGGCATTACATAACGACCAAGAGATCAATCCATGTAGAAGATATAGCAATTGTAAAAATATATGTACTCAACATAGGCTGCTGCTGCTGCTACTGCTGCTAAGTCACTTCAGGCTATCCAAATCTGTGCGACCCCATAGACGGCAGCCCACCAGGCTCCTTTATCCCTAGGGTTCTCCAGGCAAGAATACTGGAGTGGGTTGCCATTTCCTTCTCCAATGCATACATGCATGCTAAGTTGCTTCAGTTGTGTCTGACTCTCTACGACCCTATGGACAGAAGCCCACAAGGCTTCTCTGTCCACAGGATTCTCTAGGCAAGAATACTGGGGCTGGTTGCCATTTCCTTCTCCAACTCAACATAGGAACACGTCAAAATAAAAGGCAAATGCTAACAGTCATAAAAAGAGAAATGAACAGTAAAACAATAATAGGAGAGGACTTTAATACTCCACTTAGACCAATGGACAGATTATCCAGACAGAAAATCAATAAGGAAACAGAAGACTTAAATGACACATTAGACTAGATGGACTTAATTGATATTTACAGAATGTTCCATCTGAAAGCAGCAGAATACACATTCTTCTCATGTGCACATGGAACATTCTCAAGGATTAACCATATGCTGGGCCACAAGGTGAGAATTGATAAATTTAAGAAGATTGAAATTATATCAAGCTTTTTTATCCAATCACAATGCTATGAGATTAGAAATAAACTACAAAAAAAAAATGCAAAAAATACAAACACATGAAGGCTAAACAATATGCTACAAAACAACCAAATGATCACTGAGGAAACCAAACAGGAAATCAAAAAATACCTAGAGACAAATGAAAATGAAAGCTCAGTGATCCAAAACCTGTGGGATGCAGCAAAAGCAGTTCTAAGAGGGAAGTTTATAGCAATATAGTCTTACCTCAGGAAGCAAGAAAAATTTCAAATAAACAACCTAACCTTATAATTTTTGCAGTATCAAAAGCTTCAATTGTCCCTAGGCACAGGTGCCATTTGACCCAGGTGAGATAGATAGTTTGGAGTTGTTGAAAGTGAGCTTTTCCTTAATTAAATATCCTTAACTATTCCTACAGTTTGACATGGAGTTCTGCAAAATAGCAAGCCCTGTTGGTTTTTCTGACACTTATGTGTGGTTTACTGACAAACATCTGTATAATCAAAACGATGGTTTTCCAGTAGTAATGTACAAATGTGAGAGTTGGACCATAAAGAAGGCTGAGCACTGAACAACTGATGCTTCCAAACTGTGGCGTTGGAGAAGATTCTTGAGAGTCACTTGGACAGCAAGGAGTTCAAACTAGTCAATCCTAAAGGAAGTCAACCCTGAATATTCATTGGAAGGACTGATGCTGAAGCTGAAACTCCAATACTTTGGCTACCTGATGTGAAGAACTGACTCTTTGGAAAAGACCCTGATTCTGGGAAAGACTGAAGGCAGGAGGAGAAGGGGGAGACAGAGAATGAGGTGGTTGGATGGCATCACCAGCTCAATGGACATGAATTTGAACAGGCTTTGGGAGTTAGTTATGGACAGGGAAGCCTGGCATGCTGCAGTCCATGGGTTCACAAAGAGTCAGACACAACTGAGCAATTGAACTGAAGCTTCTTCTAAAGAAGAGCATGCCTCAAACCACACTTTATTTTTTCATGATCTTGAGATTAAGAGTCTACAAAAAAAAAAAAAAAGTAGCAGGAGAGAAGGCCAGAGTTTCTAAGCACACTCAGCTGAAAGTACTGTTACCATTTCAAACAAACCTGAAAAAGATATTGGGAAATAGAAAAAGATAAGTTATCTCTCTACAGTTTTAGGAGTAGGAAAACATTCCTGAGTTCTTATCCTCTAGAAAGATGAATATCTGAACAAAGCTTACTTTCAACAACTCTAAACTATCTACCTCACCTGGGTCAAATGGCACCTGTAGCCTGGGGACAAAGGAAGCTTTTGATACTGTAATAATTATAAGAAAACCATTGGTGCTGCGTGTTTTTTCCCCCCATGAAATGGCTAAGGTGCCGAGAGACTGATATTTAAGAGCTCTAATGGTATACGTAAAATAGATAGCTCATGGGAATTTGCTGTATGTCTCAAGGAACTCAAACAGGGGCTCTGTATCAATCTAGAGGGGTGGGATGGGGAGGGAGATGGGAGGGAGGTTCCAGAGAGAGGCTGATTCATGTTGAGGTTTGACAGAAAACAACAAAATTCTGTAAAGCAATTTTCCTTCAATTAAAAAATAAATAAATTTTAAAAAGAGCTCTAATGGTATGGATCTTCACTGATATATAGATTCAGAAGGCCAAATATGTAATAATTTCAGTTCCAAACAGAGAAGATAAAACACATGGAAAATGAAGAAATTAATCAAACAATGGAGGAACAGTCCTTGGGCTGAGAGAAACAAGCGGGATATGAAATACAGTAGTTAAACGTAAGTGAGTGATATAGACTGACTAGGGAGGGATAACATAACTTAAGGACTCTTCAAACAGAAGGTCTATATTTCTAGGGAAACTCTAATGTTTAGAACTAAAAGTGTTACATCATCTATGAAAATCAGAGTTATAGATAGCAAAGGAGTGAGGCCAGAGATGTAAACATATTCTAAAGGTCTTATCTGGGAAAGCATGCATTTAGAAGAGAGAGAAAAGTGAAACTATTTCAGATAAACAAGAAAATACTGTAAATAAAAATATTGGAGGAACAGTGAATTCTAAGAGGGAAAAAAGAAAAGTCATGTTTTCAAATAATAGTGGGGGCATATGTGTCTGCAAGTTGAGGCAACCATTAATGAAATGGTAAAGCATATTAGAGCTCACAAATTAACAAAAGGAAAACTGAACAACTTGATCAAAACTTTGAAAAATGAAAATAGGGAACAATAATGTAAAATGAATAATATTTTTATTAAATAATGTATATTAAATAACATGTAAGAAATTAAATCACATATATGAAACACAAAATGCTGATGGTATCAATACCTCTTTAAAAGAGAAATGCTATAAAATTGGCAAAAAGTAATTTAGCATATGTTGTCTGCAAGAAAGAAGTAAAATTTAAAAAAATTGCAAATAGGAGGCTGTATGCATTCATCCATTCAACAGATAATTTATGGAATGCTTACTATGGGCCAGGCATGGTTCCAATTACTGGGGACACAGCACAAATTAAAACAAAATTTCTGCTTGCATTCTCATAGGTGATGTAGGCAACAAATGAATAAATACATATTGCATTAGGTGGTGGTGAGTGATAAGAAGAAAATTAGAGCAGGGTAAAGGGACAGAATGATAGAATGAGAGTTTGAGGGAATGCCTCATTGATAACATTCCACAGAAACCCAAACAAAGAACATAAGCAAAATATGTAGGCACCAGGGAGGGAGAGTGTTCAAGGTAGCAGCTACATCAAACACAAAATACCCAGACCATGGCAGATTTTGAGAAGAGATATGACATTATTTGACTTATCTAATAGCTTAACAGAATCATTCTGGCCATTCTGGGGAGATAGACTATAGGGAGTACCATGATAGAAACAGGAAGATCTGTTAGGAGGCTATTAAAATAATACAGATGAGAGATAATGTAAACTTGGATAGGGTAGTGGCAATGGCTGCTGCTACAGTGGAGGTAGCAAAAAATGGTTGGGTTTTATATGTAATTTGAGTTCTATAGTCAAAAGAAATTCTTGATAGATTAGGTGTAATAGTGTTAGAGAAAAAAAGAGTCAAGGATGGACTGAACAACTAGAAAAATAGAACTGTCACTTACCTAAATGGAGAACATTGGGAAGAAGGTTTGGTAGGAAGAAATGAAGACTTTGGTTTTAAACATTTAATGCTTCAGATATCCATTAAACATCCAAGTGAATATGGCAATTGGCTGCTTACATCTGGAGTTGAGAAGAGAGTTACATGCTGGATAAATAAAGTTTGGAGATGTCAAGATGTAAATTTCATTTAACGTAATGGGATTGGGTAAAATCACCTAGGGTGCAAGTATAGAAAAAAGTGTCTGAGGTCTAGATGCTAGCCTTAATTTTGAATTGTCTTTCCACAATAAACAGTTAAAAAGGTAGACAAAATATATGCAATGACAGTTTCCAGACATTAGAAATCAGGAGCAAAGGATTGTGATGCCTAAGGGAAGGGGACAAAACGAGATGGACTCTATGATTGTTGAGTGCTTGGAGACAGCCTCTGGACCATGGTGCTGAAAGAAAAATCCCAAGCACAGCACATCAGTCTTTCTGAGTTAAGACAGAGAATTGAGTTTGAGGATACTGGGAAACTAAGAATATGGGGGCTGGAGAAGTGGAGAGCAGAGAACTTGTTAGAAAGAGATCCTTAGAAATCTTCACAGGGATCTTAATGAATCTTTGGCTGAATATTAATCCAGGCATGTATAGGATGAAACACCATAAAGCAAATTCAATAAAAACTATCTAGAGCCCACACACGTATTGCTGAACTCTGGCTTGGAGAATTTTGAGCATTACTTTACTAGCATGTGAGATGAGTGCAATTGTGCAGTAATTTGAGCATTCTTTGGCATTGCCTTTCTTTGGGATTGGAATGAAAACTGACCTTTTCCAGTCCTGTGGCCACTGCTGAGTTTTCCAAATTTGCTGGCATATGGAGTGCAGCACTTTCACAGCATCATCTTTCAGGATTTGAAACAGCTCAACTGGAATTCCATCACCTCCACTAGCTTTGTTCGTAGTGATACTTTCTAAGGCCCACCTGACTTCACATTCCAAGATGTCTGGCTCTAGATTAGTCATCACATCATCATGATTATCTGGGTCGTGAAGATCTTTTTTGTACAGCTCTTCCATGTATTCTTGCCACCTCTTCTTAATATCTTCTGCTTCTGTTAGGTCCAGACCATTTCTGCCCTTTATCAAGCCCATCTTTGCATGAAATGTTCCCTTGGTATCTCTAATTTTCTTGAAGAGATCTCTAGTCTGGTTTTAGAAAAGGCAGAGGAACCAGAGATCAAATTGCCAACATCCGCTGGATCATGGAAAAAGCAAGAGAGTTCCAGAAAAACATCTATTTCTGCTTTTGCATTCTTTGGCATTGCCTTTCTTTGGGATTGGAATGAAAACTGACCTTTTCCAGTCCTGTGGCCACTGCTGAGTTTTCCAAATTTGCTGGCATATTGAGTGCAGCACTTTCACAGCATCATCTTCCAGGATTTGAAATAGCTCTACTGGAGTTCCATCACCTCCACTAGCTGTGTTTGTAGTGATGCTATCTAAGGCCCACTTGACTTCACATTCCAGAATGTCTGGCTCTAGATGAGTGATCACACCATCATGATTATCTGGGTCATGAACATCTTTTTTGTACAGTTCTTCTGTGTATTCTTGCCACATCTTCTTAATATCTTCTGCTTCTGTTAGGTCCAGACCATTTCTGTCCTTTATCGAGCCCATCTTTGCATGAAATGTTCCCTTGATACCTCTAATTTTCTTGAAGAGATCTCTAGTCTTTCCCCTTCTGTTCCTTTCCTCTATTTCTTTGCATTGATTGCTGAAGAAGGCTTTCTTATCTCTTCTTGCTATTCTTTGGAACTCTGAATTCAGATACATATGTCTTTCCTTTTCTACTTTGTTTTTCACCTGTCTCCTTTTGACAGCTATTTGTAAGACCTCCTCAGACAGCCGTTTTGCTTTTTTGCATTTCTTTTCCATGGGGATGGTCTTGATCCTTGTCTCCTGTACAATGTCACAAACCTCATTCCATAGTTCATCAGTTACTCTATCTATCAGATCTAGACCCTTAAATCTATTTCTCACTTCCACTGTATAATCATAAGCGATTTTATTTAGGTCATACCTGAATGGTCTAGCGGTTTTCCCTACTTTCTCCAATTTAAGTCTGAATTTGGCAATTAGGAGTTCATGATCTGAGCCACAGTCAGCTCCTGGTCTTGTTTTTGTTGACTGTATAGAGCTTCTCCATCTTTGGCTGCAAAGAATATAATCAATCTAATTCCAGTGTTGATCATCTGGTGATGTCCATGTGTAGAGTCTTCTCTTGTGTTGTTGGAAGAGGGTGTTTGCTGTGACCAGTGCATTCTCTTGGCAAAACTCTATTCTTTGCCCTGCTTCATTCTGCATTCCAAGGCCAAATTTGCCTGTTACTTCAGGTGTTTCTTGACTTCCTACTTTTGCATTTCAGTCCCCTATAATAAAAAGGACATCTTTTTTGGGTGTTAGTTCTAAAAGGTCTTGAAAGTCTTCATAGAACCATTCAACTTCAGCTTCTTCAGCATTACTGGTTGGGGCATAGACTTGGATTACTGTAATATTGAATGGTTTACCTTGGAAACAAACAGAGATCATTCTGTCATTTTTGAGATTGCATCCAAGTACTGCATTTCAGACTCTTTTGTTGACCATGATGGCTACTCCATCTCTTCTAAGGGATTCTTGCCTGCAGTAATAGATATAATGGTCTTCTGAGTTAAATTCACCCATTCCAGTCCATTTTAGTTCTCTGATTCCTAGAATGTCGATATTCACTCTTGCCATCTCTTGTCTGACCACTTCCAATTTGCCTTGATTCATGGACCTGACATTCAAGGTGCCTATGCAATATTGCTCTTTACAGCATTGGACTTTGCTTCTATCACCAGTCACATCCACAGCTGGGTATTGTTTTTCCTTTGGCTCCATCCCTTCATTCTTTCTGGAATTATTTCTCCACTAATCTCCAGTGGCATGTTGGGCACCTACAAACCTGGGGAGTTCCTCTTTCAGTATCCTATCATTTTTCATACTGTTCATGGGGTTCTCAAGGCAAGAATACTGAAGAGATTTGCCATTCCCTTCTCCAGTGGACCACATTGTGCCTATGCAATATTGCTCTTTACAGCATTGGACTTTGCTTCTATCACCAGTCACATCCACAGCTGGGTATTGTTTTTCCTTTGGCTCCATCCCTTCATTCTTTCTGGAATTATTTCTCCACTAATCTCCAGTGGCATGTTGGGCACCTACAAACCTGGGGAGTTCCTCTTTCAGTATCCTATCATTTTTCATACTGTTCATGGGGTTCTCAAGGCAAGAATACTGAAGAGATTTGCCATTCCCTTCTCCAGTGGACCACATTCTGTCAGACCTCTCCACCATGACCCGCCCGTCTTGGGTTGCCCTGCATTTCATTGAGTTAGACAAGGCTGTGATCCTCGTGTGATTAGATTGACTAGTTTTCTGTGAGTATGGTTTCAGTGTGTCTGCCCTCTGATGCCCTCTTGAAACACCTACCATCTTACTTGGGTTTCTCTTACCTTGGGCGTGGGGTATCTCTTCATGGCTATTCCAGCAAAGCGCAGCCACTGCTCCTTACCTTGGACGAAAGGTATCTCCTTGTCACCATCCTTCCTGACCTTCAACATGAGATGGCTCCTCAAGGCCCTCCTGCGCTGGCGCAGCCACTGCTCTTTGAACATGGGGTTGCTCCTTCCGGCCGCTGCCCCTGGCCTCGGGTATGGGGTAGCTCCTCTCGACCACCGGCCCTGACCTCAGATGCGGGGTGGCTCTTCTTGGCCATTCCTGCACTGTCGCAGTCTGGAACTCTCCGCTGCTGCCCCTGACCTCGGACATGGGGTAGCTCCTCTTGGCCATGCTTAGTGTGCCGATTGCAGCCGCCCATGCTTAGTAAAGAACCTGCCTGCCAATGCAGGAGCCACAGGAGAAGAGGATTCAATTCCTGAGCTGGGAAAATCCCCTGGAGAAGAGAATGGCAACCCATTGTAGTATTCTTTCCCAGAGAATCCCCACGGACAGAGGTGCCTGGTAGGCTACAGTCCATAGACCGCAAAGAATCAGACACCACTGAAGTGACTTAGCATGTATGTGCATCCCTTTATACAGCAACTACCCCCTAGCTATCATTTTACATGTGGCTATGTAATCATGCTTCAATGCTACTGTCAGTTCTCTCCACCCTGTCCTTCCCCTCACTGCTGTGTCCGCAAGTCTGTTCTCTATTATTAAACTATGTCTGATGGAGACATCTGCACTTCCATTATTTAAAAAAAAAAAGAACTGTCCCTTTAAATTTAAGCCTTCTGAGAAGCCAGAGGCTAAACTCAAATTCTTATACTCCCTGGATTAAAGCTGAGCTGAGAGCCAGGGAGTCAAGGACTTTCCCGAAGTAATCCAAGATCCTCACAGATTTGCTGAAGGATTTAATATAAGCATTCAGATTTATCTACCTGGTTTCTCTGACTTCTATCAGCTAGTTCATATAGTTGCTGGTGGAGGACAGGGCCAGCATTAGATGAAAACCGCTAATTGAAAAAGTCTTGCAAGGTCTCCAGAAATAAAACCAGACCAGTCTGCTAACTTATTACATGAAAAGGTTGGAGTAATTGCTAGGCAACCTGTTGAGCAATCCCTACAGCTTTTCTAAAGCCTGCTGATTGGAGCATCATCTTCTGTGACATGGAAATGCATCTGTCCCTTGATCCAAAAGAATTTTGAAAAGTTTTATAAATTGAAAAATAAAGAAATTCTTAGGATAACATGATGAAAGATTAAAAAACACCCTATATTTTGTTTTTTCCTATATTATAATGTAAAAAAAAATCAGTTTTATGTACGTGAAATAGTTTCAACCTTACTGTTATACTTTTCAAGAAACAATTGACTAGTTTATTGTTATCCATATAAAGAAATTAATATCACATGAGAAGTGATTTAGATCTTTTGGCCTACTGAAAGAATGATATGGATTATCTGAACCACTAAAAGCACAGTTTTATTTTCAAGATGCCAATATTTAAGAAAAACATGATCACAATAACCAAAATTATAATAAAGGTATAGGCTTTGGCATACAAGTGGTGTAAAAAACATCGGTTATTTGAGGATATAATATTTAGAATCCATATAGTCATATTTATTCATGATCAATTAACCAGACACCAGTTCCCTACCTCTCCAGAAACTAGAAGCACTAAGAGGAAACTCAGAGGAAACTAAATTTAGATTGTGAAAAGTTTACAAATCTTGCTTACCTTGAGGTGCAAGGGACATAAATTTAAGGACTGACAACATAAGGTGGTCACAATGGCCACTTTTATAATGGAGATCACTGAATATTTCCTGGCACTCTAAGAGACAATGTGCTTTAATGTAGATTATATTGATTTACCCTAAGATAACTGTTTCCTCTTACCTTGCAATAACCTGGAGCAAATCAATGCAATCTGCATTTCAATACTTTGTTTTACTGACTTCTTAATAGAGATGGTTTGAAAAATTTGATTAGACGGCAATATGCCCACACCTGCTAAAAACTGAGCTGCTTCCAGGTAGGAAACTGGAAAGCAAATAAATCACTTTATTTTTAAATCCACCAAAGCAATTAATGCTTCTCCATGCTAGAAACTTTACTGACAACAATGTGACCTTGATAACTTTGTCATAATGCATCTAAAAGGTCCTGCTTAAAAGCATCCATCTCCCACTATTAAAGCTATATTGTATGATTGCATTACAATATAAGCAGTGAAAAGTTCTGACAAATTCATCAGGTCTCTCATTTTTTAAATTGCTTTTAGTGATCACATAATTTCCATGACTACAGACGTTATTAAGAGTTAGTAGTAAAACTATTTCTTAATCCACTGTTTTGTGAAAGTTGTGGACTGCTCATCTCCCATAGTTGTCCCCCATTCTTATCCATAGAGAGCTACCGTTTAAACACAGTGACCAGGCATATTGTTTCTGCTGCCATTGTTGCTATATTGACCAAGGCTTAATGCAGTATAAATCTAAAAATAAATCAAAGAGGGCAACTAGGGCAACACAAGTCCACCAGGAAAGATATATGTAAGAGTCAGTATAAAGGGCTTATATGAATATAGGTCAATACAAGAGGAGTTGGTAGAAGCATAATTTTTTCTATGCTTGTATTACATTTGAGTACAAAAGTCACGTTAGGAAGACTACTAAGCTGAGATTTGAGTAACTATTTGATGTAATTCATGTGAAAATAACATATGGATGATTTATACAGAGAAAGAAGAAAGAGATTATCTCTGTCTTCCTGTATGAGTAAGATTTAAAATAACTTGTTTCTATAATAAAATAATTAAAAGACACAATCAACCTTTAAGGTTGCCACATGCACATTCTTCTTCAGTTTCATCTTACATTTATTGTACATGATTATATTATTTTGAATTTTTTTATTATGCAATCATCTCTTACTAGGGATATTCTAATCATACACACAGACACGCACATTTTCTATATCATATATCACTGGCCTTTTTCCACAGCAGGACTTATAATTATCTACAATTTGATAAAAATCTAATAAAGTGCAATTCTAACATTTCTATTCTTCTGATCAGCAAGCCCAAATCATAGGGATATTTATTTGTAAGAACATTTCAAAATTTATTTTTATGAACTTTAAAATTGACATTTGCAAGAACATTTGCAATTGACATTCATAAGAAAACTCATTAGGCTATTTTAAAGTACATTTATAAGACCACTTACAGTTAAAAATAATTAAGGCCAAAGGCATGTTTTTTTATTAAGTGATTCTGTTAAAATATAATACATGCAACTAGTCAGGTATATGTGAATGATAACAAGGGTGGTAAATAATCAAAAAAATAATTTTCTGCATATTTAACTCTGATTTTAGCTTTGCAAAAAAGATAAAGTATTTTTACTTTCAGAACAATTTCTTATGGTTTTGGTCAAAGTTAAATGTGAAGTTATACATCTGGTGGTAGTTTAGGTTTACCTGTTGTAGTTAGATGGTTAAAATTATATCTACTTATTTTCATTTAAACCTCATGAATTGTTTACCTCTTAATTTGATTACAGGGATTTAAAATATTCCTAAATTTGATATTTCAGGGTAATTGAACTTTAAGAATATGACAAACAAGAACCTGTTCACAAGAGCCAAATTTACTAAATATTGTCGATAGGAAAAGAAACCCTTAGAATATCTGGAAGAGAAAAAAAATATTTATATATTGATATTGGTTACATCCCCCAAATATTTAGTAAATATAACACTAAAATGAAAAACCTTAGCCATATCCACTTTAAAACCAGGAAAACACATAGATCTTTAATCTTGCTTCTGTTTTTTACAGTAATACTTTCCAATGCTATAAGGTAGCAGGAAAAGAATTGGCAGGAATAGATGAAGTTCTCATTACTTGAAGATAATATGATCATTACTGTGAAAAATCTGACAACATCAACAAGCTACTCAAGTGGATGAGTGTTTATGGTAATATTTGGTCAAATGTAACATGAATTTTTCCACACCAGCTATAAGCAATTAGAAAGCACAATAACACCTGCCAGAGAATGGTAAATAGGATGGAAAATACAAATTGCACATAATATATCACCTTATTCAGTTCAGTTCAGTTCAATTCAGTGGCTCAGTCATGTCTGACTCTTTGCAACCCCATGAATCACAGCACGCCAGGCCTCCCTGTCCATCACCAACTATGGGAGTTCACTCAGACTCACGTCCATCAAATCGGTGATGCCATCCAGCCATCTCATCCTCTGTCGTCCCCTTCTCCTCCTGCCCCCAATCCCTCCCAGCATCAGAGTCTTCTCCAATGAATCAACTCTTCACATGAGGTGGCCAAAGTACTGGAGTTTCAGCTTCAGCATCATTTCCTCCAAAGAAATCCCAGGGCTGATCTCCTTCAGAATAACTAGTTGGATCTCCTTGCAGTCCAAGGGACTCTCAAGAATCTTCTCCAACACCACAGTTCAAAAGCATCAGTTCTTCAGTGCTCAGCTTTCTTCACAGTCCAACTCTATAAAATACCCTGACCAATTTGAGCAGGGAGGATTCATTCAGATGCCTGGTCTAAACATCTTGACATCACCAGTGAGAAGTTGCCCACTCTGGCTTCAACTTTGATAATGATGACTCCTGATGCTCTGATATTCAGTCCCTACCAACAAAGAACAACAGCATTGGAGAAATATCCACCAAGCTGTTACCTAGGAGATTAGTCACTCAGTTGTGTCTGACTTGGCAATGCCATGGACTGTAGCCTGCCAAGCCCCTCTGTCCATGGGATTTTCCAGTTGAGAATACTCTAGTGGGTAGCCATTCTCTTCTCCAGGAGATCTTCCCTACCCAGGGATTCAAACTAGGATCTTTCTGCATAGTAGGCTGATTCTTTACTGTCTGAACCACCAGGGAAGTGCTATTATCTATATTTTGATTCAAATCCAGGAAAACTGGGAGGAAGACTAGTGAAGACTGAAGAACACACTGTCTACCTCCTTCAAGTTGCCTAACATTTCTCTAGAGACTGTCATTTCTTTCTTATCCCTCTCTTTCATATAAAAATAATAATTATAATTATTTTTGTCTCACTAATGTTTGTAAATATGGATTTACATTGCACAATGAAAGTCAATCACTTAATGCCTTAGATCAGAATGAGATGAATTACCATATAATTGCTGATAAAGGTGTGTATAGTCAAAGCTTTGGTTTTTCCAGTAGTCATGTACAGATATGAGAGTTGAACAATAAAGATGGCTGAGTGTCAAAGAATTGTTGCTTTCAGAGTGTTGGAGAAGACTTTTGAGAGTCCTTTGGACTGCAAAGAGATCAAACTAGTTAATATTAAAGAAAATCAACCCTGAATATTCATTGGAAGAACTGATGCTGAAACTGAAGTTCCAATACTTTGGCTACCTGATGCAAGGAGCTGGCTTACTGGAAAAGACCCTGATGCTGGGAAAGATTGAGGGGAGGAGAAGAGGACAACAGAGGATGGGATGGTTAGATAACATCACTGACTTGATGGACATGAGTTTGCACAAACTCTGGGATACTTTGAAGGACAAGGAAGCCTGGCATGCTGCAGTCCATAGGGTTACAAAGAGTTGGAAATGACTTAGTAACCAAACAAAAACAACAACCATAGAGTTGTACTATATTACAGAATATAATATTCATGTTATATTAAAAATAGTAATAAAGCTCTAACATCATAGGAAATAACAGAATAAGGAATGTTCAGTATCTTATTGCAAATGATCTGACTGATAAGTAGTTAATATCCAAAACATAAGAAACAGCTCATACAACTCAGTATCAAAAGATCAAACAATTCAATAAAAAATGGATTGAACAGACATTTTTCTGAAGAAAATATGCTGATGACCAACAAACACATTGAAAATTTGGTCAATACTACTATTCATAAGAGAAATGCAAATCAAAACCACAATAAAACAAACAGACTCACAGATTTAGAGAACAAAGTAATGGTTAGCAATGGGGAATGGAAAGCAGGGAGGAACAAGATGGGTATGGGATTAAGAGATAAGGACTACAATGTATAAAACAGATAAGCAACAAGGATATATTGAAGAGCACAGAGAAATATAGCTATTATTTTTAATAGCTTTAAATGGAGTATAATCTATAAAAACAATTGAATCTCTATGTTGTACACCTGAAACTAGTATAACATTGTAAATTAACTATACTTCAATAAAGAAATTCTAAAGGGTAATTGCTTCTTGAAGATATACAACTATTACACAAGACTTTAAAAACTTGCTGACAAGTCTATGCAAAACTTCTAGCTTATTTATGAACACATATTACCCGTGTGAAAATAAGATAACATACCCTGAAGATATACTACCTTTTCAAATGTATTTATTGTCTTCCATAACCTAAGAAGATCGTGGAATAGCTATTCTGACATACTTCATGAAATAAGAATTTTTTGACGTTAAGTGAAATCAAATATAAAAATCTTCCCAATTAAATTCACTGATTCTAGACTACTAATATCTTTTCATACTTAATATTGGTTTAAATTGCTAATCAGGAGAATTAACAGTTCAGTTCAGTTCATTTCAATTGCTCAGTCTTGTCCGACTTTTTGCAACCCCATGAATTGCAGCACGCCAGGCCGCCGTGTTCATCACCAACTCCCGAAGTTCACTCAGACTCACGTCCATCGAGTCCATGATGCCATCCAGCCATCTCATCCTCTGTCGTCCCCTTCTCCTCCTGCCCTCAGTCCCTCCCAGCATCAGAATCTTTTCCAATGAGTCAACTCTTCACATGAGATGGCCAAAGTACCAGAGTTTCAGCTTTAGCATCATTCCTTCCAAAGAAATCCCAGGGCTGATCTCCTTCAGAATGGACTGGTTGGATCTCCTTGCAGTCCAAGGGACTCTAAAGAGTCTTCTCCAACACCACAGTTCAAAAGCATCAATTCTTTGGCGCTCAGCCTTCTTCACAGTCCAACTCTCACATCCATACATGACCACAGGAAAAACCATAGCCTTGACTAGACGGACCTTAGTCGGCCAAGTAATGTCTCTGCTTTTGAATATGCTATCTAGGTTGGTCATAACTTTTCTTCCAAGGAAAAGTGTCTTTTAACTTCATGGCTGCAGTCACCATCTGCAGCGATTTTGGAGCCCCCCCCAAAAAAGTCTGATACTGTTTCCACTGTTTCCCCTTCTATTTCCCATGAAGTGATGGGACCGGATGCCATGATCTTCGTTTTCTGAATGTTGAGCTTTAAGCCAACTTTTTCACTCTCCACTTTCACTTTCATCAAGAGGCTATTTAGTTCCTCTCCACTTTCTGCCATAAGGGTGGTGTCATCTGCATATCTGAGGTTATTGAGATTTCTCCCGGCAATCTTGATTCCAGCATGTGTTTCTTCCAGTCCAGCGTTTCTCATGATGTACTCTGCATAGAAGTTAAATAAGCAGGATGACAATATACAGCCTTGATGTATTGTTCTTCCTATTTGAAACCAGTCTACTGTTCCATGTCCAGTTCTAACTGTTGTTTCCTGACCTGCATACAGATTTCTCAAGAGGCAGGTCTGGTGCTCTGATATTCCCATCTCTTTCAGAATTTTCCACAGTTTACTGTGATCCACACAGTCAAAGGCTTTGGCATAGTCAAGAAAGCAGAAATAGATGTTTTTCTGGATCTCTCTTGCTTTTTTCACGAACCAGCAGATGTGGCAATTTAATCTGTGGTTCCTCTGCCTTTTCTAAAACAGCTTGAATATCAGGAAGTTCACGGTTCATGTATTGCTGAAGCCTGGCTTGGAGAATTTTGAGCATTACTTTACTAGCATGTGAGATGAGTGCAATTGTGTGGCAGTTTGAGCATTCTTTGGCTTTTCCTTTCTTTGGGATTGGAATGAAAAACTGACCTTTTCCAGTCCTGTGGCCACTGCTGAGTTTTCCAAATTTGCTGGCATATTGAGTGCAGCACTTTCACAGCATCACCTTTCAGGATTTGAAATAGCTCAACTGGAATGCTATCACCTCCACTAGCTATGTTCGCAGTCATGCTTTCTAAGACCCACTTGACTTCACATTCTAGGATGTCTGGCTCTAGATGAGTGATCACACCATCATGATTATCTGGGTCGTGAAGATCTTTTTTGTACAGTTCTTCTGTGTATTCTTCCCTGGAGGCTCTTCAATGCATGAGATCTTGGTTCAATTCCTGACTTGGAAAGATCCCCTGGAGAAGGGAAAGTCTACCCACTCCAGTATTCTTGCCTGGAGAATTCCATGGACAGAGGAGCCTGACAGGCTACAGTCCATGGGGTCGCAAAGAGTCGGACACGACTGAGCGAGTTTCACTTTCTGTGTATTCTTGCAACCTCTTCTTAATATCTTCTGCTTCTGTTAGATCCATACCATTTCTGTCCTTTATCGAGCCCATCTTTGAATGAAATGTTCCCTTGATACCTCTAATTTTCTTGAAGCGATCTCTAGTCTTTCCCATTCTGTTGTTTTCCTCTGTTTCTTTGCATTGATCGCTGAAGAAGGCTTTATCTCTTCTTGCTATTCTTTGGAACTCTGAATTCAGATGCTTATGTCTTTCCTTTTCTCCTTTGTTTTTCGCCTCTCTCCTTTTGACAGCTATTTGTAAGTCCTCTCCAGACAGCCATTTTGCTTTTTTGCCTTTCTTTTCCGTGGGAATGATCTTGATCCCTGTCTCCTGTACAATGTCATGAACCTCATTCATAGTTCATCAGGCACTCTATCTATCAGATCTAGGCCCTTAAATCTATTTCTCACTTCCACTGTATAATCATAAGGGATCTGATTTAGGCCATACCTGACTAGTCTAGCAGTTTCCCCTACTTTCTTCAATTTAAGTCTGAATTTGGTAATAAGGATACCAAAGAATTTGAATTCAAATGTTGCTCATGAATTTCATAAAGCATTTTCCCTTTTCTTTTTTGTTGACCATATATGAATATTGTGCATTCATAAAAACTTAATAACTTTACTCTAAAAAATGCTCTTTATGAAACATTTTTGTAAAAGATATGTCCTAATTAATTTTATGGATGGAAGGCCTGTTATATCCATATTATGTTTATATACGAAATTGAATTATTCTATGAATAAATTAGAATCATGAGAAATACAGTTTAAAAAGCCACAAAGCAGCATATAATAGTGACAATCATTGATGAATTTCTGAATTTAATTCTGTTTAATTGTTCTAATAAAACCTAATAAAATTGAATTTTTAAATTTTATTTAGAAAATGTTCAATATATTCTCAAATGACACAGTAGTAAAAGAATCTGCCTGCTGATGCAGGAGACACAAGAGATGTGGGTTTGATTCCTGCGTGGCAAGATTCCCTGGAGGAGGAAGAGTCAACCCAATCCAATATTCTTGCCTAGAAAATTCCATCAACAGAGGAAGTTGGCAGGCTATAGTTTGTGGAGTTGCAAAGAACTGGACATGATTGAGTGACTGAGTAGTTTGACACACATGCTCATGATATCCAATATCATCAGGAAAATTTTATAACTATTAACTATATAAACAAATACCATAGTATGCTATTAAAGATGATTTTTATAAATTAAAAAATTTACATACTAATTGATTAAATGGCTAACATTTGCTCCTCAAACTTGCAACTAAATGTAACCCCAAAAGTGAAAGTATTAGTTGCTCAGTTATGTCTAACTCTTTGTGACCCCACAGACTGTAGCCTGCCAGGCTCCTCTGTCCATGGGAGTCTCAGGCAAGAATACTGGAGTGGGTAGCTATTCCCTTCTCCAGGGTGTCTTCCCAACCCAGATATCTAACCTGGATCTCTCCTGCTTTGCAGGCTGATTCTTTACCATCTGAGATTCCATGGAAGGCCAAATGCAACCCTGAGAATGTTTTTATTTTAAAAAGTAAAGATCTAAATAATGTTGGAAAAAAGGAAAAAGCATGATGATGGCTCACTCCACTAAATATTAGCACATGGTGAGAAGCTACAGAATATAAATCAATGGTTCAGAACAGAAAAATGAGAGATAACCTATGTTTGTATGTCAATCAGTATAAGATAAATAGTTCATCACAATGTTAGTAAAAAGCAGAATTAGAACATAACATTTAACATATATAAACAATTCCTACAAATCAAAGAACAAAAATTTTAAAATGAACAAAAGATATCTACATGCAATACAAGATCTGGACACATATTCAAAGTACAGTTACCTATATTCATGAGAGGAAACAAAAATATATTCTCCAATTCTCTTTCTAGTAGTAGAGAATTCGTGGCAAGCTCATATCAACCAGTATGAATACAGATATATTAAACATAAATATAATGTATCAGGAAACAAAATCTTAACGTAAATATACTTACCTGTGTGTTTTAAAGAAAAATATTTTGAGTGAAACAAGTAACAAAATAAGTAACAAGCACAATAAGAAATAGAAATTGATGTATTTTGGCCACTCTACAGTGATAGGATGGATCCCTGTTTAACATTTAGTTATAGTCTCAAAACTGATGATGCCACACTCCTGAAACTTTCAGAAAAAAACAGGGTGACTCTCAAGCTCCTTAAAAACATGGCTTAAGAAAGCAGAAAAAGGAGACTGTTTGGAGATTTTATAGTAGTTAGGAAGTAAGCTGGGGTGAATGTTACCATACATGGGAAGGGGCTTCGTGATTTGAACTTCTCATCTGCACCAAAGGAGAAAACACTCATGCTTCCTTATTGGCTTATTCAGCTGTGCGGCAAAGAAAAGTGGGGAGTGGCAGCATCAAAGCTGTCAATAAATATCAAAAAATAGACCCAGAGTCTCTCATAAGATCTATAGCAGAGTAGCACATATATACCTGTAAACAGACAGACACACACATACCATTATGAGTCTCCCAAGAAGAGTTACACATTCAACACCTTCGAGTATGCTAGAGTTGAAGTCTCTATAGGTGATGAGGGAAAAAACTAGCAATCTCAAAGTTGCATGTTAAGCATGGAAGTAGTAATAAATATCATAATAAAAACAGCAACCATTGATTAAGCATATGCTGTATTTTAAGAGCATTAAATGTATTTTCTTACTGAATCAACCTTTTGAATAATTCAAAGGAAACTGAGCCATAGGAGAAACTACAGGATGTTATACTCGAATTTAGATAATTATCTTTGCCCATTCCAGGATCTCTGTTTCTAGTGACTCAATTATGACAGACATATTATGTCTTTCCCTCAGAGAATGTTTTACTAAACCTGACACATTTTTATCCATATCTCTTTATTTAAATGTTCACAACCTGTCACTGAAAAATGGTATGATATGTAATAGACTAAAGATGTGCCTAAGAAGTGCTGGAAGCAATGATTATAATATAGAAAGAACCCTTGTTTAATAAAAATATATATCCAGATGTAGTCATTATTTTTCCCTTGTCTAGAATATCTTTGGTGAAATAGAATAGGAACTTAAATTTTCAACACATAGTGAAAAATTTTGTACATTATTCCATGCTTCTACAACTAGGTCTTGACTATAAAAAATTAAAGAAAAAGTAAAAATAAGATTTGCAAAGTGAACAATTCTATCATTCTGACACTTTTTTTTTTATCTTATCTAGAAAATGTCTAGTTCTTTTCACTTCTCTCTCCCTGATTTGTAAATTGCCCTGATACCTGTATGAGTCCTTCCCTCACTCTCTACGGTCTCTGATCAAACGTCATTTTCTAAGGGCAGCCTTAACCAATCACCACCTGTAAAATAATAACATCTTATCCTATCCTGGCACTCCATAATCCTTCTCTATGCTTTTCCCCTCTCATTAGTACTTATAGATATGTAATTCATTACATATTTATTTAATGTATATTCATAGTTCTTCTAAACTATCAGCTGTGCTATTTTGTCAAAATTCAAATGTATTTTCAGTGGTAAAAAGAGCAGGGTTAACCTCACTGAACAAGTTCATTTGTTACCAGTAACCAAATATTGATCTCTTCAATGTTGTTCTAATCTTCCTGTTTTATGGAAATAAATATTTTTGTTTAGTAGTTGGCTTGTGGAGAAGACATATTTAAGCTCTATCTCTGTTCATATTTTGCAACATTGTCAATAATCTGTGTGTTCATGCCTGCTAAGTCACTTCAGTCATGTCTGACTCTTTGCAACACTATAAACTGTAGCCTACCAGGCTCCTCTGTCCATGGGAGTCTCCAGGCAAGAATACTGGAGTGGGTTGCCATTCCCTTCTCCAGGGGATCTTCCCAACACAGGGATCAAACCCTTGTCTCTTATATTTCTTGTATTGGCAGGCAGATTCTTTACCACTAGCACTACCTGGATGTGATTGATATATTTTATATATTTGTGGTCATATAACTTTGTATTTTAAAAACACCCTGCTGCTGCTGCTAAGTCACTTCAGTCGTGTCTGACTCTGTGCAACCCCATAGACGGCAGCCCACCAGGCTCCCCCGTCCCTGGGATTCTCCAGGCAAGAACACTGGAGTGGGTTGCCATTTCCTTCTCCAGTGCATGAAAGTGAAAAGTGAAAGTGAAGTCGCTCAGTTGTGTCCGACTCTTAGCGACCCCATGGACTGTAGCCTACCAGGCTCCTCTGTCTATGAGATTTTCCAGGCAAGAGTACTGGAGTGGGGTGCCATAGCCTTCTCCAAAAAAACACCCAAATACTCTGTAAATGAAATTTCTGTGTCAGGAAATTCCATGGATTCTATTCTCAGGTGTGTTTTTAGTTCTCTTTATAAATTAATATTATTGCAATATCATAATATTTTTCTATTTGAATACATTTTGTTTTATTTGGGGTATCTTCAGAAGGAAAAGTTATTTCCTGCATGACAGAATCTCTCATGAGCCTAACTCCCACTCATTCCTCATGGCTATGCACCTCCAGGAAGTCCAGTTGTTTTTCTAGCCAAAGAAGCTGCTTCCTTTTGAGTAGAAATCAACCTTCTCTAATATAAAGTAATTCCTTTATAGTGACTAGTTTAAGCATTAGAATATTTTCGCCAATATTTAGTGAGAAACTGTTCGGGACAAAGAGTGACTTCTGGGAACTTTTTTTTTCTTTTCTTCTTTTTCTCTCTTAACAAGCACATGAGGGATACATGAGCCTTTTATGCCTCTGGACACTGTTGTATCTGGATGTGGGAACTGAAATGCTGCTGCCGTTAAATGAGCAGAATGAGATCTAGCCTGAGGGCAAAGCAAACACAGGGAGTAGAGTAGAACCAAAGGGAATGCAGAGATGTGGATTAGGAGATGGTCATACCATGTTCCGAGACACCATGTATTTGAAACTTGTCATTATGTGACTTATTCCCTGTTATTTAACTGAATAGAGATAATGTTTACTACTTGCACTGAAAGACATTTTAACCTATAAAAACATAAAATATATAAATTATATATATATGTATAGGCATATAGATATATAGGCAGAACACTCTTTGATATAAATCACAGCAATATTCCTTGAATCTGTCTCCTAAGACAAAAGAAATGAAAGCAAAAATAAGCAAATGGGACCTAGTTAAACTTAAAAGCTTTTTCACAGCAAAGGAAACCATCAACAAAAATGGAAAGATAACCTGTGGAACAGGAAAAAATATTTGCAAATGATATGACTAATAATGGGTTAATACATAAACTAAACAAACAACTCATAAAACTCAATATTAAAAAAAAACCAAACTCAATCAAAAAATAGTAATTATATTGTAACAAATTTTAATGAAGTAGAAACTAAAAATGCTGAATCACTCTGTCGTATAACTGAATCTAAAACAATGCTGCAAATTGGCTTTCCTTCAATTAAATATAAAATTCAAAATGTCTGCACCTATGAGATACTATTAATATGTGTTAATATTAAGCAATAATTATAGGTGTATATAGGAACATTAACATTTTTGTTTGTTTGATAATGTTAGTTGTTGGTAAATACGTAAGGAAATTGATACCCTTGGATGTTGCTCCTTAGACTATAGATTAGTACAGCCACTTCAGAAGGCAATTTATCCATAGGAGTAAAACTTTTAAATGCACTAAAATCCTGAAATTCCATTACTCATTGTCTGCCTTAAAGAAACTATCACATGTACACAGAAGACATATACAGGACTTTTCAGTCCAACCTAGGTTTAATAGGAAAAAGTGGAAATAGTCAAGATTTTTCATGATTAGGTGAATGGGTAGATAAAAGTGAATGCTGTTTTGAAAAGCTATGTTATTTATTTGTTTACTGGCCCTCTTTACTCCAGTTCACCCAAATCTTCTATCCATTTGAAAAGAGTTAAAAAATGATACAAGCAGAAAATACAAACGTAATAATAATTGCTGTGAGGTGAGGTGAAGTCGCTCAGTCGTGTCCGACTCTTTGCGACCCCATGGACTGTAACCTACTAGGCTTCTCCGTCCATGGGATTCTCCAGGCAAGAATACTGGAGTGGATTGCCATTTCCTTCTCCAGAGGATCTTCCCGACCCAGGGATCGAACCCGGGTCTCCCACATTGGAGGCAGACGCTTTAACCTCTGAGCCACCAGGGAAGCCTTATAATTGCTGTAATGCAAGAAAAAGATTATATATGAGGATCAGAGTTTTTGAAAGAAAAATAATCCAAATATCTTTTTTTTTTCTCTTCTTACTCAATTAAGGGTTTTGAAACTTAGTTTAGAGTTCTATAGTATGGAAAATGAACTCATTTCATATATGTCATCCAGCTCACTCTCAGACACTATCAGTGTTATGTGTTGGGGCAAGTAAAGGAATAATGGCTTTTTTTTTTTTTTTTTTCTGGATAATAAAGGTCTGGGGAAAAGTGAGAGAGATAGAAAAGTAAATGATGAGTTGAGTATGAACAGAACTTCTCTCAGGATATTGACCTAAGAAGGAAAAGTAAGTGAAAGATGAAGGACTGCTGAGACTTTTCCATCAGTATACCCTTCATTCACTCCTCACTTCGATTACAAAAAGTCTCACCGGTCTGTGGAGTATAGTCTTTCAGAGAGGGGAACCTTGGGTTTGTTCTATTATGTCACCCTCAGTGTTTCTCTTTGCTTTGTGACATTAAATTGAAAATAAATGGACAGGCCATGGTGCCTGCCTTAGCTGGGAGGGATGAACCTATGAAAAGAGAAACACTCAGTCCCTGGCCCAGTGGGCTAGATGGATGAAGTGGCTATACTCAAGGATTGCACTGAGGAGGGGAATAGCAGACAGTGTACTGATGGCCTCTAAAGTGAGAGAAAACAGCTAAAAATTACCTTTTCTTTCAAGCTTCAATTATGAGTGTTTCCAAGGCTAACAACACCCAGGTAGACAAGCAGGATTGCTTTAAAGACCAAAGAAGGAAGCACAGAAACAAAAGCCAGGGACCGGTTTTTCCCTATCTCTTGAGTTTATGAGAGTTCACTCTACTTCAGTCTCCTCAATCCCCTGACTTGATCTGTGTATCAGGATGGACTGAAAGGAGATCAAACCAGTAAACCCTAAAGCAAATCAATCAATCCTGAATAGCCACTGGAAGAACTGATGCTGAAGTTGAAGTTCCAATACTTTGGCCACCTGATACAAAGAGCTGACTCATTGGAAAAGACCCTGGTGCTGGGAAAGCTTAAAGGCAAAAGGAAAAGTGGGCAGCAGAGGATGACAAGATTGGATAGCAGCACCAACTCAGTGGGCAAGAATCAGTGCAAACTGCAAGAGAGAGTGGAGGACAGGGATGCCTTGCATCCTGCAGTCCGTGGATCACTAACAGTTGCATGTAACTTAGTGACTGAACAACAGTCAGGACCCACAAAAGGGAGGCTGCTCCAGTGGCCCAGCTCTGTGTCACTAATCTAAACCTGTCAGTTTTCGCTATGGGGAATACCTCACTGTCATGGAAAGCTGCCATACACTTATCACAATCTTCCAGTCCAGTTTTACTTAGTTTACCTTAGAAAATAGAACCTGTAACCTTATGAGAAAAGCTGATCTCCTAGCCAATCATGCTGTTTCCTCATTGCCTCTTCTAACTCTCTATAAAATTTGATCTTGTCTCAAATTCCTCAGAAAGAATGCTCCACTGCTTGTGAGGAAGTTTTCTCCAACTCCATGGGAGAAATGAAGTACAGATTAATCAGGTGTTCTATTTTATGGGTTTCCCAGGTTTGCACAGGGCATGCTCAGTTGCTCAGTCATGTCCGACTCTTTGTGACCCCATGGACTGCAGTCCACCAGGCTCCTCTGTACATGGAATTTGCCAGGCAAGTGTACTGGAGTGGGTTGCCACTTCCTACTCCACTTCCTAGGTGACTCAGTGGTAAAGAATTTGCCTGCCAACGCAGGAGACACAAGTTCTATCCCTAGGTCAGAAAGATCCTCTGGAGAAGGCAATGGCAACCCACTCCAGTATTCTTGCCTGGAAATCCCATGGACACAGGAGTCTGGAAGACTGCAGTCCATGGGGCTGCAAAGAGTCAGACAAGGCTTAGTGACTAAACAACAACCAATTATATCTTATAGTCTATGTCATTTATTTCCCAGGTAAAGAGCTACTTTGAGTCGATGACTTGATTACTGAAAAGTCTCAGAGGCTGAGTTTATTTTCTTACGCCTTACTTTCTTATTACTGATAGTTGTGCTTTATTAGATGACAAGTCTCCAGAAGAGGTGATTTTTCCTAATGGCCCTGCAGTTCTCTTTGCCACCTTCTTCCTTACTTATATTCTTGCATCTGTCCATCTGTGAAGGGGTTTTGGACAGTCTCTAAACCTTCAGTATTCAAGATATAGAATTGCACATTCAGTTAGCTAGACATACTATGTAAAAATCTCTGAGTGTATTGCCTTCTTTGAATGTTAAAATTCAAAAGATCTTACAGGGTTCCTGTGCAGTAGTGTATACCTAGTTCCTACTCTCCCCTTATGGCCCTGTCATGATCTATTTGCAATTTCTATAAGACATTCTATTACAGAAAAAAAAAAACCCTTTTAAAGGAGCTTTTAATATAATTTGAATATATTATTAGCATTTAAACACAACTTTTACAGAATGTAATTTCCCTGTCATCAAAGAGTATGCTATCCCCTTCACTGACTTGCAAATTTTCTTTTTAGACAATATAAACTGCAAAAATACAATGTATTAAATAGTGAAAAGGACAAGATATCACAAAAAAAAAGAGAATCCATTAACATATAGATTAACCCCATCAAAGGGTGATATTTGATGGGATATTCAATGTGATTCATATATCATAAACTGAAAGAGCAGAAGCTTTACTTTTGAAAAGCCTTTAATTCAGCAGTCAGCCTTACTTTCTGACATGAAAAGTTTAATACGAATGCAATGTGCATAAATGCCAATTACTAGGATAAAAGAGAAGCTCATGGCGATTAAGAGATTATGGTCCTTTGAAAGATGTAATTAAATGGCAGAAGTTTAATTCCTAAAGTAAAAATGTATGGTTTTATTTTTATTTTTATTATTCCAAAAATTTAAAACAAGATAACGAGCCCAGTAAACTTTACAGCTCAATAACTGCATTAGAGAAAGTATATATTTTACATCATTTATTGTATCATTGCACCTGATTATCATTGGAAATTTTGCCTTTTATCAACAGATATAGTAATATGCAATTCCATTCCCAATACCATTTTACAGATCCTTTCCAAGACTAGTTGCAGTGTTGTAGTATGAACAAACTACAAAATGTTAAAATAAAACAAATTTTTCTTAACAAATTTTATTCAAACACTTGATATTTAGCCAGTAGGTTAAGAGCTTGTTTAAATAACTCACTTTAAAGTTAAATTCATTTCAAATGACTGAATTCTCTTTACCTGGAGTTCCAAAATTTAATATGTATATGTACATGCATAGTAGTAGTGAAGTCTCTCAGTCGTGTCCGACTCTTTGGACCCCATGGACTGTAGCTTACCAGGCTCCTCTGTCCATGGGATTTTCCAGGCAATAGTCCTGGAGTGGATTGCCATTTCCTTCTCCATGTATATACATATGTGTGTGTGTGTGTGTGTGTGTGTATATAGTCTCAACCATTCTCTCCTACTTCAGATTATGACAGAATTTAACTGAGATTTGATACCAACTAGTTAATGATCAATTTTAATATAAAGACTATATTTTGGGTTTGTATTTCTCTCTCACCCATGAGTTATTTATGTTTCAAAATCTGTAAGTGGAATCAGTTCAGTTCAGTCCCTCAGTCACACCCAACCCTTTTCGATCCATGGACTGTAGCATGCCAGGCTTCCCTGTCCATCACCAACTCTTGGAGTTTGCCCAAACTCATGTCCATCTAGTCAGTGATGCCATCCAACCATCTCATCCTCTGTCGTCCCCTTCACCTCCTGCCTTCAATCTTTCCCAGCATTGAGTCTTTTCCAATGAGTCAGTTCTTTGCATCAGATGGCCAAAGTATTGGTTTCAGCTTTAGCATCAGTCCTTCCAATGAATATTCAGGACTGATTTCCTTCAAGACTGACTGGTTTAATCTCCTTTCAGTCCAAGGAACTCTCAAGAGTCTTCTCCAACACCACAGTTCAAAATTGTCAATTCTTTGGTGCTCAGTTTTCTTTATATCCCAAATCTCACATCCATACATGACTACTGGAAAAACCATAGCTTTGACTAGATGGACCTTTGTTGGTAGTAATATTTCTGATTTTTAATATGATTTCTAGGTTTGTTATAGCTTTTCTTCCAAAGAGCAAGCATTTTTTAATTTCATGGCTTCAGTCACCATTTGCAGTGATTTTGGAGCCCCAGAAAATAGTCTCTCACTGTTTCCATTGTTTCCCCATCTATTTGCCATGAATTGATGGGACCAGATGCCATGATCTTAGTTTTCTGAATGTTGTGTTTTAAGCCATCTTCTTCTCTTTCACCAAGTGAAAATCACTTTCACCTCTTTCACTTCCTCAAGAGGCTCTTTAGTTCTTCTTTGCTTTCTGCCATAAGGATGGTGTCATCTGGATATCTGATGTTACTGATATTTCTCCTAGCTATCTTGATTTCAGCTTGTGCTTCATCCAGCCTGGCATTTTGCATGATGTACTTTGCATATAAGTCAAATTAGTAGGGTTACAGTATACAGCCTTGACGTGTATTGGAACCAGTCTGTTGTTCCATGTCCTGTTCTAACTATTGCTTTTTAACCTGCATACAGATTTTTCAGGAGAGAGGTAAGATAGGCTGTTATTCCCATCTCTTTAAGTATTTTCAACAGTTTGTTGTGATCCACACAATCAAATGCTTTGGCATAGTCATTAGAGCAGAAGTAGATGATTTTTTCTGGAATTCTCTTGATTTTTCTATGATCCAATAGATGTTGGCAATTTGATGTCTGGTTTCCCTGCCTTCTCTAAATCCAGCTTGAACATCTGGTAGTTCCCTGTTCCTGTACTGTTGAAGCCTGGCTTGGACACTTTTGAACACTACTTTGCTAATGTATGAGATGAATGCAACTGTGTGGTAGTTTGAGCATTTTTTGGCACTGCCTTTCTTGGGATTGGAATGAAAACTGACCTTTTCCAGTTTTTCTAAGAAGAATATTTGATATTAATTTCTAGTGTTTTATACTGTGACCAGACTATATTTGTAACACATCTGTATTTTGGAAATTGAAGCTTTTTAAATTTTTTCACTTAAGATGTGATCAAGTTTCTAGGATGCTTCACATGATCTTGAGATGTATATTCTCTATTACCACCTTGGAAATTTTGATATATATATATATATCCATTTATTTTGAGTTGTAGTAGTTTTACTTATTTTATGCCCACTTAACCTGTCTTTAACTAGTGATGTGTTAGTCTTCTAACATGAGTGTATTCTTGCCTATTCCTTCTTTGATTTTTTGTGTTTTCAGCTTTAATTAGGTGTTGCCTTGATAGTCTCTTTGGATAGTAAATGCCTGACTTACATTTCCTCCTCTGAACTTTTGAACAATTGTTGTTCAACCTGTCCTTTCTCACATTGCTATAAAGGATTCTGTTTACAGCCAAAATCTTCTCCATGAAAGTGATTTCTCTAATGGAAAGTTCAGAAGACTCTTTCCCCTTTACTGCTAAAGTCTATTAATTTAACAAGGTAAATCTTAGAAATTGATGCTTGTGAATCAGTTCACCTAGGTGCATATGGTTACTGTTAGTATATAGATAGACTCAGGCTCTCTTATTTAGGAAAATTTATCTTGAGTTATAGTCTTAAAAATTACTTCTATTTTATATTTTTAAGGTTCACAAACTTTTATTTACATCCATGTTGGATCTTCTTTACCTCAGAATTTCTCTGTTAATTATCTTGTCTCTTTTTCATTTTGTTTTCCTTTTTATATTAATTTTGTTTTATCAATGCATATTTGTCAATGTGTACTTTATTGTACTTCATTATGTTTTAATAATGTGCTTTAAATTTTAATCAAAATTATTATCCCTTGAAAATTTTGAAATTTAATAATTTCCTCAATAATTTTATTTGTATTTTTACAGATTCCATAAGCCCTCATTTGACATATTTCTAATTTTGTCATTTCTTATTTCTTATGTTTGATTTCAGATACAGTGGATTTGTACTCTTTTCTACAGATACTTCTTTAAAGATATGTTTGAGGCATTATATTATACTTTTCCATTCCTTCCTGTTTGCTTTCTGTATTGTGGAGGGGGCAAGGGAGTCAAGATTTTAATCATGAAAGTTTATTGTTTTCTCTTTTCTTTTAAATTTTGTAAATATTTTTTTCTCCTTTCTGTTCATTTGGAAACTCTGACTAGCAATCAGAAGCAACTCTACATAGGAAGGAGTAACAGTTCTGGTTGACTGACTTGATTTCTTATATTGAGTGACTTTGTTTCTTAGTACAGCATGGTGCAATTTTATATATCATTTTCACCTTTTCTGGTGAAGAAGCCTTGTTTTTCTGGTTTTGTGAATTTTTGTTAATTCAATAGGACCAGTTTCCATTCTTTGTTCATTGTTTTTTTCACTTCACCGCCCATCCACTAATGTTTCACCTCGCAAGTCACGTCCCTCTCCACTGTAAGTGGTCCTCTTGAAGACTGCCTGTTCAGGTTCAGCACCATCTCCAACTCCTTCTATTCAATTCTCTAGATTCCATTGCTAAAATATACCCTGCCTCAGGACTTACCTAGTATTTATTTAGCCATGGAAGATGGGACTCATTCCCAATGTGATTTTACCTGTGCATCAACACATTTGGTGTCCTGAGAATGTTCTTTCATGTTCAGTTTCTCCCTGATTATTCATGGGCTCCAGAAATGAGTCCAATGTTTAGAATGTTTCCATACTTACACAAAAATAGTTTGTAGTACATACTATCACTGAATTTTACTCTAGAACTATGTTGTGATACAGTCTTCTTTCTTGAGGATCTGATATTTGGACTCTAATTTAGGCAGAAGCCACTATCCTAGAATATCCTGAAAGTCTGCCTTTAATTTTTTCCAAATCATCATCTACTTAGAAATAGAATTTACCTCTGTAAGCCTAAAGCATATCTGTCACATGACATATAACTATAGATTTACACACATGGTTACATCAGTGGGTAAGAAAATTGCAGTAAATGTGAAGTTTTTAAAGAATCATAAATGCAACATTTAGAAAAAAAGAATCTTGAAAAATCGTATTTCCAAAAACCAACTCTACCATCTTCCTCAAATTAGTAAGTAAAAATTATTAAGTCAAAATATTAACATGGCTGTACCAATTTTAAACTTTCCCATTTTGTCCCTCAAATATTAATATTTTGCCTAAAAGAGCTCTCTTGCTAAGTAATATAAACAATTATTATATTTGTGTTTCACTCCTCTCATTCTTACAGTTAAATTTTCTATAACTTCTTAAAAATCTATACAGTTCTACATTAAAGAAAAATGGTAAACACATTTAGTGTGTATGATTTCAATTTAATACAGATTTTACAAGTGAGAATACTACATAACCAAATATAATATTCACAGACATAAAATATCCTGAATTCAACAGCATATAAAGAGTAAAAATGAATAAATGCATTAACAAATAAAAATGTTCAAGGACAGTCCAAAAATTATTCAGGCAATAAATTTCTCCACTAACTCAATAAATTTGTTTTATTTAAAGTCAGCATGGAACACTCAGCCAACCTCAGAGGATCTCATAAAGACTTGAGGCTAATGGACTATATCATACATTAATGCTGAATGCACGGGCACCTGGCATTCCTACAGACAATGTAGCCAAAGGCCAGTCCTCCAGTGGTTTGTAAGACTAATGCTAGACTAATGCTAGATTTCCAACAATGGAGTACTATCAGCAGGAAGTACAACAACTGGCAGTTCAGGGTAAAAAGCTACAGCTAGCTACAATGAAATGCATCAGTAAAGGTCAAGCAAATAGAAAATGCTAGAAATGCAAAACGCAAGAAAAGTAAAAACAAAAGCCATCTCAAATTACAACCTGTTGTTGCTGCTATGCTATAGTGCAAACATCAAAATAAAATGTTGCACTCAAACATACACATTCATAATTAAAATTAGTTGAGAACTTCTACATGTCAACTTTTCTTTTTTGCAGAGTGACCAAAACACTTCTTACATTCCATAATTAAACCATTATTCAAAATACTTGATGCTGATTATGAAACAATGGATATTCATGCTCAGAAATATTTTATGTTCTATTTTCTGTTTTAGAAAACCAAATTTAACCCTAGGAAAAAAATAACAGGAGTAAGAAAGTGTGGTTCAGGAGCTATATAAAAGAAACAAATAAACAGTGATGGAGTCCTAAGGCAACTCCTGGCTATCAGGAACTAGTTTGAGCATTTGTTTGGAAGAGAGAGTCCCAGCAGTGGGAAATGGGTAGAGGTCCATATTTTAACTCTGTCTCTGTCTCTCCTTCTCATTCTTCCGGGAGAGTCAATCTCTGTTCATATGATCACTATGATGTAAAAACAGCATCAATATTATAGCTCAAGTGTCCACAGGATGATATCATTGCAGTTTAAATCCTGTTGGGCTAACAAAAATGATGAAAAGAGAAGTAGGTTGAATAGCTAGCAGTTCTGGTCATCTTCCCCTCCAAATTCTCTCTTTAAACCCTCAGGGGTTAAAGAGAGTATTCGAAAAGTCATTTTCTCATTCCATGCTGCTCCTTTTTTAGAGTTTAAAAATAATCTCTAAAGAAAGAATTTGCTAGCGGAGACAACATACCAGGATGCTCAGTAGTAATTCTGGGAAGCTTGTGTTTCTCCTTGTGAAGGTTTATCCTCACCAACAGGACACAAGCAGAGCCTAGAGCTTGGCCCGCATTAGATACACATTAACAGATGTGGTAACTCCTTACTCCAGGGGGAAATGAACTGAGTCAATAAACCAATTATCTGTAGAGAATACAATCACTGTAAAAGGAAGGTATAGACAACATACATAGATAAAGCACAACTTCCCTGGTGGCTCAGAGGTTAAAGTGTCTGCCCACAATGCGGGAGACATGGGTTCGATCCCTGGGTCCGATCCCTGGGTCAGGAAGATCTCCTGGAGAAGGAAATGGCAACCCGCTCCAGTATTCTTGCCTGGAGAATCCCATGGACGGAGGAGCCTGGTGGGCTACAGTCCACGACTGAGTGACTTCACTCACTTACCCAAAGGACTTCCCAGGTGGCACTTGCTTGCTTCAAAGTCACTTCAGTCATGTCCGACTCTGTGTGACCCCATAGATGGCAGCTCACTAGGCTCCTCTGTTGTTGGGATTCTCCAGGCAAGAACACTGGAGTGGGTTGCCATTTCCTTCTCCAACGTGGCATTAGTGGGGTAAAGAACTTGCCTGCCAAAGCAGGAGACATGAGATGCGAGTTGGATCCTTTGTTTGGGTAGATCCTCTGGAGAAGGAATGGGCAACCTGCTCCAGTATTCTTGCCTGGAGAATCCCATCGACAGAGGAGCCTAGTGGGCTACAGTCCATAGTGTTGCATAGAGTCGGATATGACTGAAGCAACTTAGCATGATAGCATGCATAGGAAGAGACGATTAAACATATAAAATAAATATAATACTTAATATTAGAAAGTTTAAGAGAGACTATGGATAATAAAAAGCAAAAAAGTCTCTCTGCTTTTCTTTAAATTTTTTCTTAAAATTATTATATTGAAAATATACATTGTTTATTTCACATTCATCTATGAATGTGATTATTCATAAACCAATTTTTATAGGAGAGCAGTACTCTTGCCTGGAAAATCCCAAGGACCAAGGAGCCTGGTGGGCTGCGGTCCATGGGGTCTCGAAGAGTCGCACATGACTGAGCGACTTCACTTTCACTTTTCACTTTCATGCATTGGAGAAGGAAATGGCACCCCACTCCAGCGATCTTGCCTGGAGAATCCCAGGGACGGGGAAGCCTGGTGTGTTGCCATCTATGGGGTCACACAGAGTTTAACACAGCTGAAGTGACTTAGCAGCAGCAGCAGCATACTTTTTGTTACTTATGTCTTTTGTCTGCTTTCTTTCTTCAAAAATACATTTGTATGTATTCCCATATCCACATCTACACTAAGACCCACCCACAACACCCTCCTCATACATTCAGTCATACTCTTATAAACAGTAAGGCAGGGAGAGAGGTTTAGTAACTTTTTTAAAATATAATATTCAGAAAACTTTGCATATTTTTTTCCTAATCTACACTAGTTAGTAGATATCCCACCAAGACAATAATGTAGCCCCAGTTTAAACCTCAAAATATCTGGAATTTGTTTTGTAATATTTATAAAATGTACATCCAATTCTGTTTTCTTCCTAGTGAGTTTTAAAATATGCACATATCTTATATTAAATACTTCCAATGAATTGAAGTAATAACGGTATCATATATTATCATGAAAATAATGATCTATTTTGCTCCTCTATTTAATTCCACTATCTGGTATCTGTAAGGGAAGTTTCACCATACATTTTTTACATAGTTCTGTTACAATTTTTTTGTGCATGTTTAAATTTTTAGGTTTATTTCAAGAAATTAAATAAATTGTATTACATTTATAAACATATTTAGTACACTTAATATTTTCCTATATTGCATTTTTTATCAAAAAGATAAAAACATATTATGCCTTCCTATTGGCAAAGATTATACTTTAACATATTCAAAGATACTATATAAGGATTTATTTCTTTCACATAAGAATTATGCCTTTTTAAAAAGGCTATTCTCAATTAAAAGACACTTACTCCTTGGAAGAAAAGTTATGACCAACCTAGATAGTATATTCAAAAGCAGAGACATTGCTTTGCCGACTAAGGTCCGTCTAGTCAAGGCTATGGTTTTTCCTGTGGTCATGTATGGATGTGAGAGTTGGACTGTGAAGAAGGTTGAGCGCCGAAGAATTGATGCTTTTGAAGTGTGGTTGGAGAAGACTCTTGAGAGTCCCTTGGACTGCAAGGAGATCCAACCAGTCCATTCTGAAGGAGATCAACCCTGGGATTTCTTTGGAAGGAATGATGCTAAAGCTGAAGCTCCAGTACTTTGGCCACCTCATGCGAAGAATTGACTCATTGGAAAAGACCCTGATGCTGGGAAGGAATGGGGGCAGGAGGAGAAGGGGACGACCGAGGATGAGATGGCTGGATGGCATCACGGACTCAATGGACGTGAGTCTGAGTGAACTCCAGGAGTTGGTGATGGACAGGGAGGCCTGGCGTGCTGCGATTCATGGGGTCGCAAAGAGTCAGACACGACTGAGCGACTGAACAGAACAGAACAGGTAGTACACATGCAAAATATTTTCCCTGATTTTCACTGGAACTTTTTCTTTCATTTGTATTTCTAGGTATTTATTGCTATTAATATATGGAGAGTAGATAATGGATCTACATAGAAAACCATTATTATAGTATTTTTAAAGTAGCATTTTTGAAATTTTAAGGTATAAAATCATATGATCAGCAGAGAAAGACAGTTTTGTCTTATCCAATATTTGCTCCAGTAATATATTTTCTCTACTTGTAACTTTTGCTAGAACTTCAAAAATACATACATATAAACATATAATATATATATATATAGAAAACAAATCCTCAGTTCAATTTTGTTTAAAAATCTATTACATTTAAACAATTTGGCATCTGTTTTTTTATTGTCTAAGAGTTGTTGTCAGAATTGATATTAAGTTTTATTGCATGTCTTTTCATCCTCAATTTATATAAACTGATATAACTATGTTATGTTGGATTCAGATAATGAATTGGGAGATTTCCATCTTCTTATATGTATTCAATAATTTAGACAGTTAAAATATATTCTGAAAAGAATAGATCAAATTCAACTGTGGACATATTTGCAGCGGTTTTAATGTCAGTGTTAATCACTTTATCCATATGGTCCATGACATTTCAAATTTTGGTAGTTTATATTTAGGTAAACAATTTATTTAGATTGTTTTTGATTATTTTTGTTTAGAATTGCATATTTTTCTCTTATAATCCCTGAATTTCCATTTATTTTTAGTTAACCTTTACTTTCAATTTTGTAATTTTACTTACATTTTCTCATTTTTTACTACCGTTAGCTCATGAGGGCTTTACCTATTATAGTAATTGATTTAAAAAACATTTACTTTTGCAGTAGTTGTGTTTTCTTTCTGTTACTGTTTAATTTTCAATTTTAAGCTGTCGGACCTTTATCAAAATATTCAACAACAGAGCCCTTTTTCTTTACATTGAAATGAAAATAACAATGTTAAAACAAACAAATGTAGAAGCTAGAAAATACCTCTGCAATGTAGGATACAAAATAATAACTCAACATTCGTTATTCCTTCCAACTCTCCTCATAAATATAAGGGTTGTGATACAAATTTGGGACTATGTTATGTCACCAAAATTATCTCTATGTAAACTGAGCGAGAAGGAAGAATCACAGCAGATTAACAAACCATTTCAACAGTGTGATAACTATAACTCTCCCTAGTTTAGTTGTCTCTTATGTAGCACTCTTTGTCAAAATCTGAAATTGATCATAGAGAATATCATTTATGTAAATCCTCTACCTGACTATAAGCATCTTTTTCTATACTTTTGTTTTCAAAAAACTCCTTACACACTATCTTCTGTATTTGCATACTATAAAATTTTACCTTGCTTATGAATTTCCTTGAATACATATTTTATTGAATTTATGTACATGTCATATTTTCCCACTGCCCTCTTAAATTCTAAACACCTCAGCTACCATAGCCACAACTGTGGCATGACTTCTGTACAATCCCTGGAAATAACACAAATGTTACATGTGAACAGACTCAATCTTTTCTGAAGCAGATTGAGGCTGTAGTTTTGCCTTACCTTTCGTAAGTGTAACTATCACTTTCATTACTTGTGTTAAGAAGTTAGGCACTGGACAAGGGCTGACCTAGCAAAAAAAATTCAAACTGATCTCTAAACTCCACCCAGACACACCCCAAAGCCGCCCAGGAGAGCTCAGGGATATGCTACAAAATAACCAGAGACTTTTCCAACTCCAGAACATGCGCTCTTGATGTACAGCCCTGTCCTCAAGTGATATTAGGCAGCCAAGAGCCCATTAAAGGTTCATAAATATTCTATATATACATACATCTGATTATAATAGACTGAATTATGGGAAATACATGTGCAATAGAGCCTGTTGTTATGTAACTTGCAGCTGTCAATCAAAACTGTCAATCTTCGACCACCTAAATGGATATGTAAAAGCTTTGTCTTTAAAAATCCCCATTCCTCATCATTCTGGCGCCAGTGCCTCTCTTGGCTCAGTCCACATCTCCCTAGAAGTATTCTTTCTGTTCTTTCCTCAATAAACTTGTTTTTGCCACAGGTAAGACCTCAGATTCTTCTTTGTATCTTTACCAAGAATCGAGGCCCACAAGGGAGGATTCTCTTCCACCCTCCCCAATTCAGTAGCACTAGGACACAGTCATTTACAGTAATTCATATAAGATATTTCAGTTGGGGGGGAGATATTTATACTCTTTTTTTAAACTATTTCAAAAATCTTCATTTATTCCTTCTTTATGTAGATCCAAATTTCTGACCTATATAATTTTCCTTCTCACTGAACTTCAACATTTCTGATAGGGCATAAATCTCTCTCAGTTTTTGTATGAAAAAGTCATTATTTCTCTTTCACTTTCAAAGGGGAACTTTTCTGGATATACAAGGCTCTACTGATTTTTGAAAATTTACACACTAATATTTATTCTCTTCTTGCTTGCGTGGTTTCAAATGAGAAGTTTTTGTAATTCTTATCCTTCTTCCTATATAAGTACGGTTCTAGCCATCATTACCCATTCTTCTCCTTATTTCAGTAATTTCTCTTTTACTGTTTTTCTACACTTGCACTATTATATGCTTAGGTGTATTTTTGATGGTGTTGTACTTCCTAGTGTTCCTAAATTTTCCTGGATATTTGGTTTGGTGTCTGTTACTTCTTTGGGGAAGTTCTCAGCCTTGGTGGCAGAGGTGGTAAAGAATCTGCCTGCAAAGTGGGAGACCAGTGTTCAGTCCTTGGGTGGGGAAGATACCCTGGAGGAGGACATGGCAACCCACTCCAGCATTCTTGCCTGGAGAATCTCATGGACCAAGGAGCCTGGCAGACTACAGTCTTGGGGTCGCAAAGAGCCGGACAAAACAGAGCAACTAAGAACACACAGCCATTACTACATCAATACCTATTCTTATCCATTCTTTCTTTCTTCTATTATTGTATTCCATTTACATATGTGAATACTTTAAAAAATTTCCCTAATTTCTTGGGTGTTCTATTCTGGTTTTTTCTTCATTTTTTTCTCTTTTCATTTCAGAAGTGTCTATTAACCTATGTTTAAATTCACTGGTTCATATTTTGGCTGTGTGCAATCTATTGCCAAACCCATCAAAAGCATTCTTCATTTCTATTACAGGAAAATCATCTCTAGCACTTCCTTTTTAATTTTTAGGGTTTCCCACACTCTGCTTGCATTATTTATCTGATCTTTCATATTGTCTACTATTTCCATTAGAGTCCTTAACATTAATCAGAGTCATTTTAAGCCCTGTGTGATAACTTTAAAATCTCTGCCATATCTGAGTTTAGTTCTTATCTACATTTTGTCTTTGCAAACGAGTTTTGTTTTGCCTTTTAGCATACCTGGTAACTTTTATTAGAAGTCAGAAGTGTTGAGCAGGTATTAAAATTTTTAGTAAATAGGACTTTGGTGTGAAAAGTTAATCTGGCAGAGAGTTAGATTGTTTTTAATATTGCTATACTTATAGGTACCTGAGGTTTCTATTTCCTCTAATGTCTTTGTATATGCCTCCCTTGGTGACTCTGAGTTTGCTCAAGTATTCCTCCTTCAGGAGAGTCTGTGTCTTGCAGTTCTCAGTAGTCATCTGCTATTATACCGGAAATCTGCTGGTGTGGTGCTAAGGACTGAGGAGCGAAAGTGTTTTATAGTCTTAAATTTCTCAGACTTGTAGTGGGTCTATCTCCTTGGACTGCAAATTCACAAGTTCTTCTTAACTTTCCTCTTCAGCGCTTCAAGTGAGGCCTGGAAAGGAAGAAATGCCCTTTCCCACATGGGATAGGCTCTAGTAAAGTTGTTACCACTCAAGAGTAAGTTCTTGTTAGGGCAAATGTGCAAAGATTACTTCTCTCCTTCCACTTCTGGATTCAGGAAGGGTCTTTCTTTCATTAGGACTCTACTTGGTAGGGTACCTGGAGGTAAAAATCATAAAACTGTGCTGCTGCTGCTGCTGCTGCTAAGTCACTTCAGTCGTGTCTGACTCTGTGCGACTCCATAGATGGCAGCCCACCAGGCTCCCCCATCCCTGGGATTCTCCAGGCAAGAACACTGGAGAGGGTTGCCATTTCTTCTCCAAAGCATGCATGCATGCTAAGTCTCTTCAACTGTGGGACTTATATAAAGCAGTGGCCCGAGGAGTTTCTCATTCTCACATTAGTCTACATTCAGCCCACAGCAATTCTTCAAAATGACAATTTAATTATTCCTTCCTGTTTAATGGTACTGGTGTCCTCTTTACAAGGCTTCCCCAGGTAGTGTCAGTGGTAAAAAACCCACCTGCCAATGCAGGAGACATGAGAGACAAGACTGCAATCCCTGGATCAGGAAGATCCCCTGGAGCAGTCATGGCAATCCACTCCTATATTCTTGCCTGGAGAATCCCACGGACAGAGGAGCCCGGCGGACTACACAGTCCATGGGGTCACAAAGAGTTGGACACAGCTGAAGTTACCTAGCACTTACTCACATATCTTCCTTACCAAATAAGCAGTTCTCAACTGTGACTCCCTGGTTTCTTCTGTCTCCAGGATTCAGAGCCCTGATTTGTTCTGAAATCTCTATTTTTTGATGGATCCAAGACGAATCATCAATTTTCAGTTTGTTCAGATTTCTCTTGTGTGATTAGGAGTGACAATCTCCAAGCTCTTTTATGACAAGATGAGCCTGGAGAGTCCCTATAGGCTTTTGAAAACTAGGATTTCTACATAAAAGAAAGGTTTTGAAATTAAATGTATATGATATTTTGATATTTTAATCTATATTTAAAGGACAGTACTGCTATTCCCTGGTGGTTCAGAGGTTAAAGCATCTGCCTGCAAGGTGGGAGACCTAGGTTCGATCCCTGGGTCAGGAAGATTCCCTGGAGAAGGAAATGGCAACCCACTCCAGTATTCTTGCCTGGAGAATCCCATGGACAGAGGAGCCTGTGGACTACAGTCCACAGGGTTGCAAAGAATCAGACACAACTGAGCGACATCACTTTCACTGCTATTCTACAATAGTAATAATATCTTGAATTTATATCTATAACTGAAATATTGTTTGGTAATTACATTTAGAAAAAAATGCAGTTATTTGTTCTCTTCATGAAACTTTTCAGAAGATTAAGACTTTGGACTTTGGAATAGTATGTCTATATATGTGAAAAAATATGTATTTTATGTAATGTTTGTAAATTAAAGTTATGTTATAATCAAATATCATTATTCACTTATTTATTTAATCAACATTAATTTATGTGGCAGGATTGAACTCCTCCTTTCTTCCCTGGCTGGTTTCAACTTTACCTCTTCTATGCAAAGGATAGTGTGTGCATATGTACAGGCATCTGTGTGTGTGTTTGTATGTGTGCATGCTTTAGCATATGTGGTATCTATTAGGCCATGAGTTGTGCTGTGCTTACTCGGTCTTGTCCGATTCTGCAACTCCATGGACTGTAGCCCACCAGGTTCCTCTGTCCATGGGATTCTCCAGGCAAGACTACTGGAGTGGGTTGTTATGCCCTCCTCCAGGGGATCTTTCCAACCCAGGGGTTGAATCCAGGTCTCCTGAATTGCAGGAGGATTCTTTACGACTGAGCCACCAGGGAAGCCATGAGTGGCAATCAATATTATCGTGAGAATGTCTTCTTTTTTGCCTAGTATAAAGTAAGAACTGTCCCTGACTTCCCAGGGTAGAGCTAAGAACAGTTTTGGCACTTAGACACAAGAGGTTATTGGACCTCTTTAGCAAAAGCCAGAAAAGGGGCTGTTCAGAGCCAGAACCTACAGGTAAGGCATCAAGGAAAGAGTGAGGGTAATAAGAAACTCATCAGCATCCAAACAAGGAAACTAAAGCAAGGAAAAAAGATACATATTCTGTCCAGCATTGAATACCCAGTGTACCTGTGATTAGCCAAAAGTAATGATGAGATTTTTAAAGAAAATATTTGCACTATAATACCATTTGAATTTGTAGCATGCAACAGAAAAGTGAAATTTACCATGTTTAATGTGTTTCAGAACTGGGAATATATGGTATATATTGACCAAGATGATTAAACATTCTCTCAGCTAGACTAAACTTTAGACAGTTTTCTTCATGACTTTAGGCCCCTTGATCTACCTTTTCTTAGTATTTAAAAAAAAAAAGTACTTTGGTATTTTTTTGGTACTTTTGGTGTTTTAGTGCTTTAGTACTTTACTTAGTACTTTAGTACTTGGTACTTGAGAAAACTTGCAATAGTAAATTCCCTCTCTGCTGTTTCAAAATGTAAATCTTCTTCCAGCTTCTTGCTTGTTTTATAACCCAGAAACATCTTTCTTTATAAAGGACCTTGTAGTCATTCCTTTAAATGTAATCACTGAGGAAGATAGCACCCATATCTCTTTCCAATCTCTGTGGAAGGTAGAAGTCAACTCCTATAAACACCAAAGCCAATTTTAAAATGGCCTAATTACATTGACAAGTTCAGTTCAGTTCAATTCAGTCACTCAGTCGTGTCCGACTCTTTGCGACCCCATGAATCTCAGCACGCCAGGCCTCTCTGTCCATCACCATCTCCTGGAGTTCACTCAGACTCACGTCCATTGAGTCCGTGATGCCATCCAGCCATCTCATCCTCGGTCATCCCCTTCTCCGCCTGCCCCCAATCCCTCCCAGCATCAGAGTCTTTTCCAATGAGTCAACTCTTCGCATGAGGTGGCCAAAGTACTGGAGCTTCAGCTTTAGCATCATTCCTTCCAAAGAAATCCCAGGGTTGATCTCCTTCAGAATGGACTGGTTGGATTTCCTTGTAGTCCAAACCACCCCCTTAATGTACTCCAGTACTTTTTGACTAGTTCATCTCATTACTTTAAAATTTAGTCCTATCTTTTTTTGTAGCAGAGCTAATTTCAGTCTTTCTGCAATAGTCTTGAATAAAGGTTTACTTGCCTGTTTAACTTCATCTGGTATAATTTTTCTTTGACACTTTTAAGTAGTTTTATATATAACCATCTCTGAAGGAACAACATTTGAAAGAAAAAAAAAGATGGAAATCTCATAATTATAAAACAATTAAATAAGCATAATCATAGTGATGGGAACATAATATACCCTGGTGTTGCAGAGGTTAAAGCGTCTGCCTCCAATGTGGGAGACCTGGGTTTGATCCCTGGGTCGGGAAGATCCCCTGGAGAAGGAAATGGTAACCCACTTTAGTATTCTTGCCTGGAGAATCCCATGGATGGAGGAGTTTGGTGGGCTAGAGTCCACGGGTCGCAAAGAGTCGGACACGACTGAGCGACTTCACTTCACTTCACTTCATGGGAACATAGAAGGAGAATACCAATAATTGGTATGAATAACGAATGAGAGCTTTCTGGAAGTGAGATTAAAGTCAAGTTTTAAAAGGTAAATATTAGAGTATGACCATTCCAGCAGAGAAAAAGCATAAGCAAAGACCTATGGGTGTTATGTATAGTCAAGAAATTAGAAATTCATACTCATTTGAGATTAATATGCTAGCTTAAAATGGATGTTAAAAGGACCATAGAGACTTATATAGGTAAGGTGGAGAATAAATTTAAGGAGGAAGCATTAGAGACAAAGGATTAGCCAAAAATTCCCAAGGAATAATGTAAGTCTGAATTAGAAAAAAATGTCATTTATATGTAAATTTGTGGGTAGATTCAAACAATATAACATACATAAATCAGTGTGTAGTGTATAAATTTAATGAATTTGGTCATTAGCAAAATAATAGAAAAGAAAAAAGGATATTTCACCTTCCTTTTCATGTTCTTTTATTACATGACTGGTAAATACTCATGTTAAAGAATTCTGACACAGCCCTCTTTTTTTTTCTTTGTGCTCTCCCAACATTTCCGTGTTCTTAAATATCATCTATAAGTATTTAAAAGCATGATAGCTGAAATAAATGTGAGAAAAAATGAGTCACTGACAGTAATTTTTAGATTAATGAGTGCCCAGATGAGGAATAATAAGCATTAGAATTATGACAGTGGAGTCTTGCTTTAACAGGTGCATAAAACTAAAAGCTGCTTTAAGAATAAAAACTGATAGCATTTGATGTTGGAGAAAAGACTAAAACATTTATTAGATAGCTAATTTGAGAGGTAAGTCTTAAGCATATACTATCAAAACCAAAATCAGGGAAGTTATTATCAAGGTGATATTAAAAGTGTGGCAATTGAGGGCCAATGAGTCACACGCTGGACTATAAATGCCTAGTTGTCCACATGGTAATTGTAAAACTTTGGGTAGGCCACTTTATCTATTTCATGCCAAAGGCTTTTCCTCCACTCTGTATTATATAATTTCCTTTTTCTGTATCTCCATAACTTCCTTTTCTGTTAATATGAGCTCTGGACATAAAAAAAAAAGATGTGCACTTAGAAAATTTGACCTGGCAGCTTAAGTAATTCGCCCAAGGTCATTTAGTGAATCAAATAGATATAAGGGTAAGAAGCTATAATTCCTACTCCAATTTCCTGCCTGAACCATTAGATAGCTCCATCTGTTTTGATTCCATCATTAATATGAAGTCATATTTCTGTCTCTTAATAGAAATGAACTGATCAACTGGCTAAAAGTGGGGTGTGGAAAAGAATTCCCATAGCTCTAAATGTATTTTTATTCTTCACAAGTACAGTTTCAAAGGTGGTCCTGTTAAGTATTTAAGTATTTTTAAAAGCCTTTATAAATAATACCTGTCTTTAATTATGTCTGTAACAAAAGAAAGAAAAAAAAACAAACTAAAGTTCTCATTAACATGAGTATCAAATGAACCTTTTTATGCTAAACATTAAGTTAAGCATTTGATATTTTGATAATATGTCATGACAACATTTTGAAATGATGAAATGTTCATTAAAGCCTTCTTTAGATAAAAGTAACACTACATTAATTTGATCCATTTAATGTTAGCACAATGCACACTGATACATTGATAATGACTGGCCACTTTTCTTAAGTGTTAACCACTAAATTATTATATAGTAAATGAATTGGATAGCTCCTGTAATGCCACTGATCATTATTAATTCAGTTAATTAAATGTGTGTTATACAAGCCATTAATAACTTGATAATTCACCTCTCTTGGATATTATAAAATACATACAATACAATAAAAGAGAAATTAAATTCACACATTTAAATGTTTCATGTCTGTGATACCTGTTTTCCATGACTAGGCAAAACAAAATTTCCTACTTTGTTTAGTGTATTGGGATAGGATGTATCTTAGATATTTGCAAAATTTTTAAATATTTTGAGCTTGCATTATTAACATTTGATACTTTAATCATATTTACATAGTACTATTGTCAGACTTTTTCTGACAATTCTGGTCAAATCTTATCTTTCAATTTTGTGTGATGTACATAGGTCATTATTTAATCTACCAATTGCCTGTAAATGTTATAAAAGTACCAGTGATATATGAATATAAACTTTCAGAAAAACAAAAATAAAGATTTGCATTGTTTTCCAAAAATGGACTTCAAAATAGGCCATTGGAATCGTGTCCATATTCCAGTAAAACTTACTTTACTTCAACAAATATTTATTGAGTGGCCTGTGATGTTTCAGGCACTTTTCTAGTTTTTCGGTGTTAATAAATCAGTAAAGCCCTTATCCTCATCAAATTTAAAAAGGTGAGGTGGGGGGGTAAAATAGATTACAAACAACAAAGATTATAATCTCAAATACCCTTTCATTGATAGAATGAATAAATAAATTGTCATGGAACAACAGACTGGTTCCAAATAGGAAAAGGAGTACGTCAAGGCTGTATATTGTCACCCTGCTTATTTAACTTATATGCAGAGTAGATCATGAGAAACGCTGGACTGGAAGAAGCACAAGCTGAAATAAAGATTGCCAGGAGAAATATCAATCACCTCAGATATGCAGATGACACCACCCTTATGGCAGAAAGTGAAGAGGAACTCGAAAGCCTCTTGATGAAAGTGAAAGAGGAGAGTGAAAAAGTTGGCTTAAAGCTCCACATTCAGGAAACAAAGATCATGGCATCTGGTCCCATCACTTCATGGGAAATAGATGGGGAAACAGTAGAAACAGTGTCAGACTTTATTTTTTTGGGCTCCAAAATCACTGCAGATGGTGACTGCAGCCATGAAATTAAAAGACGCTTGCTCCTTGGAAGAAAAGTTATGACCAACCTAGAGAGCATATTCAAAAGCACAGACATTACTTTGCCGACTAAGGTCCATCTAGTCAAGGCTATGGTTTTTCCTGTGGTCATGTATGGATGTGAGAGTTGGAATGTGAAGAAGACTGAGCACCAAAGAATTGATGCTTTTGAACTGTGGTGTTGGAGAAGGCTCTTGAGAGTCCCTTGGACTGCAAGGAGATCCAACCAGTCCATTCTGAAGGAGATCAACCCTGGGATTTCTTTGGAAGGAATGATGCTAAAGCTGAAGCTCCAGTACTTTGGCCACCTCATGCGAAGAGTTGACTCATTGGAAAGACTCTGATGCTGGGAGGGACTGGGGGCAGGAGACCTTGGGATGACCAAGGATGAGATCATGGACTCAATGGACGTGAGTCTGAGTAAACTCCGGGAGTTGGTGATAGACAAGGAGGCCTGGCGTGCTGAGATTCATGGGGTTGCAAAGAGTCGGACACGACTGAGCGACTGAAGTGAACTGAACTGAACTGATACAATAAAAATTATACAACAGTGAAAAGTAAAACACTGCCACTGCATCCAGCAACAGGGATGAGTTTCCCAAAAATATTACTGAGAAAAAGAAAGCACAGACACATTTACATACATGGGCACTCCTGCATGCACACATGCTCATGTGTATATAAAGTTCTTCTGTATATAAAGTTCAAAACCCACAAAATTTAAAGTATGAGAAATCAAGGCAGTAAGAGCATTTTCAGAGGAAAGAGAGAGGAGCAGTTGGAGAGGGCATGAGAGTACTTCTGGACTGCTTGCAACGCTTATTTTTTAACCTCGGTGGCAATTACACAGCTTTGGGTTTGTGACCATTCTTTGAACTGTACTTGTGTATTTCTGTACTACTGCTTACAATAGTGTGTTTCCATAAAATGAATACATAATTCAGACAATTGTATATTTTGTTTGATGGCCATAATAGCTACATAAAAAGAAAATGGAGAGTGGCAATGAAGCTCACAGTGTCTATGGTGGGTGATGATGAGAGTTTCAAAGCAGGTTGCAATATAAAATGGGGAAAATGTGTTGTTGTTTGTTGTTTTAGTCACTAAGTCATATCCAACTCTTTTGCAACCCCAATGACTGTGGCCTGCCAGGCTCCTCTGTCCCTGGGGTTTCCTAGGCAAGTATACTGGTGTGGGTGGACATCTCCTTCTCCCAGAGATCTTCCTGACCCAGGGATGAAACCTGCCTCTTCTGCATTGGCAGGCAGATTCTTTACCACTGAACCACCAGGGAAGCCCTAAATGGGATGAATACAGTAGAACTAGTTAAGGAGGTGAGATTTGAACTAAGACTGGGAGGAGTAAGATGGTTAAGATGCATACTTTGGAATACAAAACAGAGGAAAACAAGAGGGAATACCTAGAGCAAAGACCTTAAGACTGTGCCTGGCAAGTTCAGAGGAGGAGAGAAAAAAAAAACTGATATGGCTGAAGGGAAGTGGAGGAGGGATCGATTGCAGGGAAGACTCTGGAAACCTTAGCAGGGCCAGGTCACATAAGGTCTTACAGGTCAACTTCAGTATTCTGAAATACCATAAATGAAATAAGAATTCATTATAGAATTTAAGAAAAGGAGTAATGTATTCTCAGTTATAGCTTCCTCCAGTTTCTGTGTTTAAGAGTAAAATACAATGGAACAGTGGTAGAAAATCATTTTCAGAGGCTATTGAAGCAAAATAGGGAAGTGATGAAGGCCTGGATCAGTTTGGTAGCTGTGAAATGAAATTGGAAATAGTATATATTTTGAAAGCAGAGTCAATAGGATTTCTTAGATTATATGTAAACATGAGAAAGAGAGAAAAGTCCTCAAATACAAAAATATACTTTGGATTCTGAGCTTACGAAAAAGTTGGAAAATTTGTCACTCGATAAAGATAGGCACAATAAAAGACCTAACATTATTTTGGCAAGGACCTAACAGAAGCAGAAGGGATTAAGAAAAGTTGGCAAGAATGCACAGAGAGAAAAGCTGTTAATGACTCAGATAATGATGATAGTGATAGCTTATGGTGAACAATGTCAGATTTGTGATCTCCAAAGAAGAAAATTTAGCTTCAGGACCAGGGACCAGGCTTGATCACTCAAGAGCTTTTGTGTAGCAGAGTTTTCTTAAAGTATAAAAAGGGACAGAGAAAGCTTCTGACAGAGACATCAGAAGGAGGATGGAGAGTGCCCCACTCTCTAATCTTAGCATGGCCTTATAAACTTTTTTCAGACCCACTCCCACAACATGTATCTTAAATTAACATAATTAGAACTAACACTAGAAAGGTCTTACTAGACCCACTCCCACAGTATACAAGTTTTAAGATAACAGGATATACAGAAGGTTCTTGTTAAGGAGAAACATATCCTTAAGCAAGATACATTGTTATATTGACTAAAACAAAGCAATGTAGAAAACAAAGTTGTCCTTTACTCCTCCTTGAGAAACCCAGGCTCTTTTCTCCTCCTCAGTGACCCTGGACTTCTTATCAACCTGCCTAGGAATTGACTCTTTCAATAGTGTTGTCACTCACCTAGAGCTAGACATCTTGGAGTGTGAAGTCAAGGGTGGGCCTTAGACCATTGAACAAAGCTAGTGTAGGTGATAGAATTATAGCTGAGCTATTGCAAATCCTAAAAGATGATGCTGTGAAAGTGCCGCACTCATCATGCCAATACATTTGGAAAACTCAGCAGTGGCCACGGGACTGGAAAAGTTCTGTTTTTCATTCTAATCCCAAAGAAAGGCAATGCCAAAGAATGTTCAAGTTATCATAAAATTGTACTAATTTCATATGCCAGCAAGATTATGCTCAAAATCATTCAAGCAAGGCTCCAACAGTATGTGAACCAAGAATTTCTAGTTATAGAACCTGGATTTAGAAAAGGCAGAGGAACCAGAGATCAAATTGCCAACATAAGCTGGATCATAGAAAAAGCAAGAGAACTCCAAAGAAAACATCTACTTCTGCTTCATTGACCATACTAAGGCCTTTAACTGTGTGGATCACAACAAACTGTGGAATATTCTTAAGGATATGAGAATACCAGACCACATTACCTGCCTCCTGAGAAACCTGAATGCAGGAAAAGAAGCAACAGTTAGAGCTGGACATGGAACAATGGACTGGTTAAAAATTGGGAAAGGAGTATGACAAGGTTGTATGTATATTGTCACCCTGCTTATTTAACTTATATGCAGAGTACATCATGTGAAATGCCAGGCTGGATGAATCACAAGCTGGAATCAAGTTTTCCAGGAGAAATATCAACAACTTCAGATATCATTTTAATGGCAGAAAGTGAAGAGTAACTAAAGAGCCTCTTGATGACGGTGAAAGAGGAGAGAGAAAAAGTGGTTTAAAACTCAACATTCAAGAAACTAAGATCATGGATTCCAGGCCTATCACTTCATGGCAAATAAATGAGGAAAATGTGGCAATGGTATCAGATTTCATTTTCTTGGGCTCCAGAATAACTGCAGATGGTGATGGCAGCCATGATTTGAAAGACACTTGTTCCTTGGAATAATAGCTATCACAAACATAGACAGTGCATTCAAAAGCAGAGACATCACTTTGCCAACAAAGTCCGTATAGTCAAAGCTATAGTTTTTCCAGTAGTCATGTATGCACTTAAGAGTTAGACTATAAAGGAGACTGAACGCTGAAGAATTGCTGTTTTCAAACTCTGGTGTTGGAAAAGACTCTTGAGAGTCCCTTGGACATCAAGCAGGTCAAGGAGATCAAACCAGTCAATCCAAAAGGAAATCAACCCTGAATATTCATTGGAAGGATTGGTGCTGAAACTGAAACTCCAATACCTTTGCCATGTGATACGAAGAGCTGACTCATTGGAAAAGACATGCTGGGAAGGACTGAGGGCAAGAGGAGAAGGGTGCAACAGAGGATGCGATGATTGGATGGCATCACTGATTTCAAGGGACATGAGTTTAAGCAAACTCTGGGAGATGGTGAAGGTCAGGGAAACCTGGCGTGCTGCTGTCCAAGGGATCACAATGTGTCAGACATGACTTAACAACTGAACAACAGCATGGGGAAATTTGTTGAAAGAATATATTTTGGTTGTGGGAAGATCAGGAATTTAGTTTGGTATAAGTTGAACTGAACTTGAGATGTCTGGTTAGACTTTCAAGTGGGAAATCTACAGCAGGTGGATATATAAATCAGGAGCATGCTGGAGAAGTAGGTCTGAGCTGGATATTTAGATCCTGCCAGTGTATACTTGGTGTGAGTGTGCTGCATCACTTCAGTTGAGTCCAATTCTTTGAGACCCTGTGGGCCCTGCCAGGCTCCTCTGTCCATGGGATTCTCCAGGCAAGAATACTGGAGTGGGTTGTCATGACCTCTCCAGGGGCTTTCCCAACCCAGGGATCGAACCCTCCTCTCTTACCTCTTATACGTTGGCAGGTGAGTTCTTACCACTAGCACCACCTGGGAAGCCCATATACTACAGACCATTCATCTTAGAATACACTGCGCTCATGTTTCATTAATAATTGCATCCTTCTCATATTCTTGAAAACTAATGTCAGTTAGATGAACTCCAAGAAGGATGTATTGACAGTATCACAATATGTAAGGTGAACTATAATACCTCTAGAGTTCACCACTCATAACTCTGTGTCCTCTTCAGAAGAGATAGCAAAACAAACTTCATGATTCCTCTAATGTACTTCTATTACCGTTGTAATTTTTCTTTCTTTTTTTCTTTTTTTGCTAAAAATACATTTTCTTCCAAAATGCAATCCCAGTTTGTTTGCAAATATACCTCTTTGGATTACTAGATCCAAAATACTCATGTGACAGATTACTAAATAAATAATGAACTCACCACTTGAATATGCTTAAAAGTAGGCCCCCATCTTCACGCAGTGTCAGTCAAAAGTATGCAACTTTTTAAAAATCAAATGATTTCATGTTTTTCTATGTAGTATGAAATTAGTATATATTTTATTGGTGTATAATTAATAAAAATCAGTACTAAACAGTGGGGAGAAAAATAGCAGGTATACAAGACTCACCTTACACAGTGCAATCTGAGTAAAAGCTCTGGAGGCTGAATTGAAATGATAATTGACTATACTCCTTAGGGTAATTATTAGATGATTGCTAAGTGATTGGGGGGGATTACTCCAAATCTACTACAGCAGAATTTTTATTGATGTGTTTGAGGTTCTACACTTTTAACTATTTCATCAAGTGATCATCAAGCATGATAAAATTTGAGAATGACCATTCTAGAGATATCTATGATAGTGTGATCACAAGTAGTATGATTAATTAAATGATACTCACGAAAATTATACTTGAAATTAATCAGTCAGCTTTCTGGGTGTTCTAGTGTCATACTTGATGAGGCTCAACTGCTTCTTCATTAAGGATGGGTTAAACAAATTCTTATTCTGTGCTTCTTATGGGCTTCCCTGGTGACTCAGATGTTAAAGAATCCTGCAATGCAGGAGATCTGGGTTTGATCCCTGGGTTGGGAAGGTACCCTGAAGGAGGGCATGGCAACCCACTCCAGTATTGTTGCCTGGAGAATCCCCATGAACAGAGAAGCCTGGCAGGCTACAGTCCATGAGGCTGTAAAGAGTCATACATAACTGGAAGACTAAGCACAGCACGCCACAGAGTATGGATAATAAGTATATGCAAATATTACTAGATCTTCATAGACAGTGATGAGTTATTAAAAATGTGAAAAAATAGGAAGCCAGATCCTTTATTAGAAATGCTTACTACCAAAAAATAAATAAATAAATAAAATAGAAGTAAAAAAAAAAATGCTCATTAGCTTGATCACATATATTCAGAATCCCACCTTGATCCCCAAAGCTATTCCTGGTCTCAAGGAAAAGAAGATACCTTTATAAGAGTGTGGATTAAGGGATAATTTTACAGAGGGAATAAAATGAAAAAAGATATTGCAAATATTGCACAGAGAACTAGATGATACAGTTCTTGTCCCAGCAGCATACCTTACAAGTTTTGAAATTTTGGGTTGGCCTCACTTTCTTTATCTAAAACATGGAATCAATATTTCCTGTTTTGTTTAGTTTATAGTTGTGGATAATATAATTTATTTTTAAGCCAAAACTCAGTTAAGTAAATGTAAGAATTGAACAAGTAAGACTAATTTTCTATAACTTAAGTTCTGACTCAAGTCATTATATAACTGTTAGCTAGTTAATATAAACTTAATATTTACACTAAATAGTTTTCATAGCCTTTTATAATTTTCTAACTCTCTGCTTCCTTGTCTATGTACTAGCATTGATCAAATGAAAATTCACCCTTAAAGGCATGGAAAAGCTAAACATAAAAATCTTTCTCTAACCTTTGGCTTCCTCCTTTCCCTGTGTGAGTGTTTATACATACATATACATATATGTGTGTGTGTTGTGTGTGTGTGTGTGTATGGTAGTCAGTCGTGTCCAACTCTTTATGATGCCAGGGACTGTAGCCTGCCATGTTCCTTTGTCCATGGAATTCTCCAAGCAAGAATACTGAAGTGGATTGCCATTCCCTTCTCCAGGGGATCTTCCTGACCCAGAGATCATACTGGAGTCTCCCACATTGCAGGGAGATTCTTTACAGTCTGAGCCACCAGGTAAGCTTTGTTTTTTTTAGCTGCTAAGTCATGTCCAACTCTTGTGCAATCCCATGGACTGTAGCCTGCCAGGCTCCTCTGTCCATGGGATTTCCCACTGGAGTGGGGGAGTGGGTTGCCATTTTCTCTCCAAAATATATACATTTCCCTGTGCCTTTGCATTATTGTTAACCATCCTCCCCAGAGGCAGAAATACCTGCTCAACTATAAAGATCAATGTTTCTTCTTCTGATGCTGGCCATATAATTCCTTAGAAGGTAATATTCCTTTCCCAATTCTCTAAGGGGTTTGGTTCTTGCTTTACCAAATATGTGACTGATCCTCTGATAAAATTAATGATGATTTAAGCGACTTGAAACAATTGATCCAAAATATGGTTTTATAAGATATCTGTTCCCTGTGACTAGCAGCAACCTTATACTGCCATGTGTGCTTGTTTGCATATACCTCCTTCAGCAAAATCACATATTCAAAATCACAATCTTCAGAGCTCTCTGAAAGACTGTCTCCTGGGTTATAATCCTCAGATTAGCTCAAATAAAATTTTCTGTTTCTTTCTTAGATTGACTATTAATTTTTTGTTGAGAAGATATAGGAATCTTTGGATCTGTGTAGTTATTTTCTGTCCAATGGTGTTATATTTTAAGATGTCTATGCTACCTCCATAAGCTTCCATTAAGAGTATCTGTTCCTTCTGTCATCTAGTAAGATACCCATAGACTCAGCATGACTTATATTCTATTTTGTGCCATCTGTGATTTCATCCTGCATCCTCTGGTTCTCTCCAGGAATACTTAGGCTCCTCTGTAAGAGACTGCATGTTCTGTTTTTCCTGAACTGTATGGTTTATGCTGGCTTAATCATGCATGTTTGTTTCTTTTTCTCAGATGTTTCCCAATCAGAATGATAAATGCTTTCTTCTTATTTGAGTATTCTCCATAATTTGAGCCATAGGGACTGGGAGTTTTATCAGGACTTCACTTAAATCTTTCCGGACACTGAGTCAACAACTCTACTATTAGGGGAAACATATTGACTGACACTGCCCACCGTGGCCAGGTACCACAGTAACCATTTGCCTGAGTTATTTTATGACAGGAGGTCCTATTAAGGAAAATGGAGCTAATAAGCCATCACCAATCAGAAGAGTTCAGGAAAGGTCAAAAGGAGACACCTCATGTCCTACCACCTCCCAGAATCCTCCTCACTGGAATCCATTTTGGCTGAACAATGCCTGCACCACTAGGAAGGACCCTGAGTCAGAATGATTGGCCAGAGCCAATCCAGAAACTAATCTCATTACCATAAAACCTGAGACCACAATCCACATGGCAAAGCAGTTCTCCAGGTTTCCCTTACCCTCCTGCCCTCTACCTGGGCACTCTTTCCTAATGAAGTCTCTGGCTTTGTCAGCATGTGTGTCTTCTCAGACAATTTATTTCCAAGTGTTAGACAAAAATGCACTCTTGGGCCTGGGAAGGGGTCCCTGTTCCTCCAACACTACCTCCACAGGATGTTGGCATGTGAGATTTTTCTACAATGCTACCCATTTCTCAGGCTATCAATGGCAAGTGAGATACAGTGCATTAGCAACTCTTTATTCAAACCAATCCTATCTGCAGTTTTACTGTTTCCCACTGCCTAAGTCTGATAGGTTTGAATCAATTTCTGAATTCACGTCACCCAATAACTAATTGCTTTCCCCTATCTTTCTAGTTTTGCTTAGTAAGGAAATGGGGAGATTTGCTTTAAAAAAATTAAAAAAATTATAGGGGCAGAAGCCCTAAGCCTTGATTCCTTTAAGGCTTTGCTTTTGATATGCAAAAATAGGCTTCTAAATTCCAAAACCTTTTCTCTCTCAAAAAGATTTGCCCTTGCAAATCAAAACCCTGCTATTCAAGGCTATTTAGATACTTATAAGTATGTAATTTGACACTATTCTTTGTATCTTGCTGCAGAATTCTCCATCTGAGGCAATAGCCCCAGACACTTTAGTCCAAAGGAATGTCTTATAGGGACCAATGCAGCAGATTAAAACACACACACACACACATCACATCCTATATGTGTATGTACACGTATGTATTTATTTTTCTTTTAACACATCAGATGAAGATTAAGTAAAATAATGTATCTGAAAAAGCAGTCTACATAAAACTAGTCATGAAGGGATTAAACAACAGATCCAGAGCCATTATTGATGAAGGGTTATTTAATTTATTAGAAAGGACATGTGCTGTGGAGCTGGGTAAGAACTGGGTAATTATTTTCAGCTCTTAAGCTAAATAAAGCCTTGCTTCCAGCACAAAGGATTAAAAATATTGCTCACACATTCATAAAAAGCAGAAGGCAAGTTGTGGATGTAAGAATGCAGTGGGCAGATAAAATTCCATCAATCGCTATGATTCAAAATGTTCAGATTAGAGACAGAGGCTGAGATACAGCCTCACTATTGAATAGTCAAACAGGAAGCCAGCATTTTGTGGACTCTATTGGAGTTGTCCACAGAAGACATCTGAAAAAGATGTCTTTAAAGACCTTTCTTTGACCAGTGTATAAGACAAGGACAGAGATCCCTGAGGCAGACATTCAGCCTTGATAGCAAAGCACAAGAACTTGATTTGAATTTTCACAAAAGAATCCTCCAAACTTGAAACAAATTAGAAAATAAATTATTCAGATAGTTACACCAGAATATTAGAGAGGAAAATTGGAGCAGGGTACCAGAACATACTGAATATCTTTTTCATTTAAAAAAAAAAAAAGATATTTAAAAATGTATGTTTCACATTTCAAATAGTTCAGTCACTTCAATAAATTATTTTGCATTTTTTCTGAAAATTAACAACATTCAGCAATAATATGCATAGATGTTTGGGTGAAGGGATTTTTCCTGGCTCTAATAATAAAGACATTTTTCACCTAACATAGCCGATGTCCACTATTTAACAATTGCTATCTAAAGCAGATTATGTATTTTCTGTGCTTTACTGCTCTAAGTATAAAGTACTAAGTAAAGAAATAATAATGTAATAACATAAAATGATAATCACATTAAAATATCTCAATATGGCCCCATTTAATGTATGCAACAAATTTTACTTCCAAATCCTACTTCACAGAGTCCCTTCCAGAACTGTTCAATGGCACAAACCTTATTAGAGAAAAATCCATGAAACCTATGTCAGCGGAGCATTCGTCTTTCTTCCATTCAGTCTCCCTGCATTTTGAGTATCCTATGATGAAGCTCTAACTAGACTACCCTTCTTCTTGAACTCTCGACCTCATATCCTTTAAGTGGATACCATATTAGTGCATCAATATTTTATTGAAATCCTATAATAACCAACATACGCATTACATTTCTAGGATAAGAAGAAGAAGATCATTTTAGTAACAGGAATTAGCACTCTATTGGATAGGAGATGACATTTGACTCCTTGGGTCATTCTTCATAAGTCAAAATTCATTTAGTAGTAGTAAAGGAGAAGAATGTGGGTAAGAGATCAATAAATAATGTACTCTATTCTGGCTATAGGAGACACAAATAGGATTAAATCAATCACAATGAAGTTTATGTTTATAATATATTCTAATTTATTTTAAAAATGCAATACCTAAAATGTTAATGGCGGTAGGGTAGCAGGAAAGCTCAAGAGGTGATGTGACTTCACTAGGTATGATTTTGCATATCTATGACTGCGGATGGCAGAGGTGATACTTTTTAAAATGAGGGGATTTGCAATGCTTTAATAATTCTGTAAGCATTGTCCAGGAATACTATCCTCCTTGTCCTTTACAGAAAATAATCAGTTTTCAGGAAAAAGCTCAAATCCTACTTCTTCAAGACATTTGAGTTGTTTTGTCTCTTCTGACCTTAGTGATCATACTGTTCTTTAAGCTTCTATGTTTCAGGATCACACCATTTGTTCTTTGTTTCTACATTTTTATTTTTTTGGCCAAAATAGCATAATGTAAATTTGCAGTCTCATGTACATAACTATAGGATTTTGAAGTCAGTAAACAGGTCTTACATGTTCTTTTATCCTACAAAACAATGAGTGCTCGAAAGAAGCTGCACAATAAATATGTAATAGAAATAGCTCAGATGGTAAAGAATCCACCTGAATGAAGGATACCTGGGTTCGACCCCTGGGTTAGGAAGATCCCCTGGAAGAGGGCATGGCAAGCCACTCCAGTATGCTTGCCTGGAGAATTTCCCTGGACAGAGGGGCCTGGTGGGCTATAGTCCATGGTGTTGCAAAGAGTGGGACATGACTGAGCAACTAAGCCTAGCACAGAAATTATTAGACTGTATAAAACAAATTATATATGACTAGAAGTTAGGAGAACATTGGGTTAAAGTTCGTGGTTTCACAGATGCCTCTGGCAATACTTTTTACCTTTTTGAGAAAGATAATTGTCTCCTTGATTAGCATTAATAGAAGAAAGCACTAGATCAACCTTGTCAATAATGTCATTTCTTTGATGATATAGCTCAAACACAGCTAGTGGTAAGATGCATCCTGAAAGTGAAAGTTGCCCAGTTGTGTCTGACTCTTTGCAACCCCATTGACTATATAGTCCATGGCATTCTCCAAACCAGAATATTGGAATGGGTACCTGTTCCCTTCTGCAGGGACCTTCCCAACCCAGGGATTGAACACAGGTCTCCTGTATTGCAAGCAGATTCTTTACGAGCTGAACCACCAACCAGGGAAGCCCAAGAATACTGGAGTGAGTAGCCTATCCCTTTTCCAGGAGATCTTCCCAATCCAGCAATTGAACAGGATCTCCTGCATTGCATGCGAAACCCAAGAAACCTCTTGAAGTATATTAATTCAGGAGCCCTACAACTTCATAAGTAACTCATGAGGAACAACCACAAATGGGGAGCCATTTTTGTGCAAGGTATTCAAAATGGTATCCAAAAAGGGTACATAGTGGCACCTCACTGCAGTACTCTTGCCTGGAAAATCCCATGGACAGAGGAGCCTGGTAGGCTGCAGTCCATGGGGTCGCTAAGAGTCGGGCACGACTGAGCAACTTCACTTTCCCTTTTCACTTTCATGCATTGGAGAAGGAAATGGCTACCCACTCCAGCGTTCTTGCCTGGAGAATCCCAGGTGCGGTGGAGCCTGGTTGGCTGCTGTCTATGGGGTCGCACAGAGTCAGACATGACTGAAGCAACTTAGCAGCAGCAGCGTGGCTATCACAGTTTACTGAGGACTAAATATATTAAATAATTGCTATGAGCAAAGTGTATATAATTCAGTGAAAAAATCAGCAGACCTATTTCTTAATTTTTTCGTCCAAGAACATCTCTACGAGAAAACAACATTTAAACCACAGCTTGAAGAAATAGTTGAAGCGGGACAAAAAGGAGAAATGAAAAGTAATATGCAAAGAAAGGGAAATATTATGTATGTTTCAGAGTAAGTGGAAGGTAGAATGAAGATTAGTGTAAAGGAAGGTATAAGATAAGGTGAATATGTGTCTAGCTATTCCTTTCCCATGTTGTTCTTTGAAAGCCCACCATGGTTCCAGAACTCTGTAGGGTGTTGGGGAAAAAAATGACAAATCATCATATCTTACCTGACGGGGTTTTTGTTCTGAGTTTATACTCTAGTAGTAGAGACAAATATCAGCCAAATGATTGACTGGAGAGTAATTGAGTTGGATTCTTTTCAAAATTGAAACTGAGATAAGTGGTATGATTCTTTAAGTATAGGTGAAAGATTATGTCCTATGCAAGGGTACAATAAAGGAGTTGTCTTAAATTGGAAGATCAGTAAAAGTTTCCCTAGGAAAAATTCTTAAACTGAGCTTGAAATTAAAAAGGAGAGCTAGTATGAAAAGGGAAATACAGAGGAAAAAGGACTTGTAAGTATATGCAAGTGGTCAGGAAGACCCCCCTCCCACCCCCCCCCCCG
>SJXQ01001830.1:0-43961 GCA_006408695.1 Aepyceros melampus | reverse complement strand
AGCCCCCCCCCCCCCCCCAGTGAAGGGAATGGCTACCATTTCCGGTATTCTGGCCTAGAGAATTCCATGGACAGAGGAGCCTGGTGGGCTACAGGGCCATAAAGAGTCAGACATGACTGAGCGACTAACAGCATAACATTTCCAAGAAATCATTAGGTCAGTGTGGCTGAGTGTAGCAAATAAGGGAAAGGACGCCCCAGAAGCCAGGCTATGCAAAAGATTTGTATATGTGTGACATATATTCATATAATTTATATGTATTACACAATCCTTGGAATACAGAGAAGTTATAGGAGTATTTTAAGCAGGAGCAATGACATGATCAAATGTGCATTTTGAAAAGAGCATTAGAAATTTCTATGACAAGCAGATAGGAAAAAATGCTCTGAGACAATGGGGCTTTACCACCAGAGTGGCACAGAAAGACAAGAGGGAAAAAATGTGACCAAAAAAACCATATTTTATATGAAGTCTGTCTGAGGTAAAGAAGGATATGAGGGAGATTAGTTTAGAAGTGGGGTTGATCTCAGAGAGGAAACTCTGTCATTGGCTTCCTCCATCCCAAGAGTTCAGTGAGCAAGGGATTGGTACTGCTTTTAAAATTCAGGACTAGAATGGGAACTCAGTCACCTTCAAAAATGGGGATAATTTTTAAGGTGATGGTACAAGGGTATGTCTTTACTATTGTGCATAGAAAAACAACATTTCAAGTATCAGTGAAATTTACACAACATTGCCAATTTAAGAAAATGAAGAGACTCACTTCTATGTGACAAGTTCTGGGGCGGGGGTGAGGAGGGGGCAGACAAAAATTCACATAGGCTTGGAAGAAAATCAAATAAAGGGTATACATGCTTAGCTTCTTGAAAGATGAGAGAGAAGAGGTGGTCTGAGGGAACCCAAGATTTCAGTGTCCCAAGGTCCCAGGAAGTGTAGGAGGAAATAAAGAATGTGCTTAATTTGCATTCCTTCATGAAAGGAACAAAAAGGTTGAGAGAAAAACTGATGCCTGAAATAATATGTAAACTGAAGATACTGTATATATGCATCAGTAACTGGATGCCACAGTGGGATTTCAGATAATCCAGTGCCACATGCAAGAAATGAAAGAGCTTGTTGATGCCATGGACATCATCCCAGAGAGGACTTTGTCTAGAGAATAATCACAGACCAGACCCCTTACCCTGACAATATGATGTGGCTGCTCCTAGAATGTAGTAGACATTCTTTAAAAAGGAAATCCTGAATAAAGCAAAAGAAATTTGGAGAAAGTTTCTATTTTTTTTTTCACAACTAAAAACATGATTGAATGATTATAACTATTATCTACAACAGCCTTAGGGGATATATAGCATTTTCATATGAACAAACATTTTTCCCAGTGACTTCCTATCATCATAACCCTTCACCTTTCAGGCAGCATGAGGACTTTCTTCAAATGGAAAAAATGATATCACTCTTTGTTGTTGTCCAGTTGCTCAGTCACATCTGAATCTTTGTGATCCCATGGAGTGCAGCATGCCAGACTTCCTAACCTTCCCTAACCTTCGCTTTCTCCCAAAGTTTGCTCAAACTCATTGAGTCGGTGATGTTCACTGACTCAATGAAATGATGTTCACCAACCCTCAGTCTTTCCCAGTATCAGGGTCTTTTCCAAAGAGTAGGCTCTGCACATTAGGTGGCCAAAGGGTTGGAGCTGCAGCTTCAGCATCAGTCCTTCCAGTGAATATTCAGAGTTGATTTTATTTAGGATTGACTGGTTTAATCTCCTTGTAGTCCAAGGGGAGTTTTGTCTTCTCTCCAGCACCACAGTTCGAAAGCATCAATTCTTCGGAGTTCAGCCTTCTCCATTGTTCGGCTCTCATATCTGTATATGACATTGGAAAATCTATAGCTTTGAATACAAGGTGTCACTCTTGAAGAATAAAAAATACGAGTGGGTTTAAGAACTAAATATCTACAGATGAGAAGGTATGCTGGTATTACCAAGAAGTAAGAAAGTAACATGTAGTTTAGTTGCAGCTTTGCAAGTAAGCAGTTAGCACACTAAGTGAAAAGCAAGGAGGATGGGTGCACTTTCTAGGATCTGGAAGGGAGTTTGTGGAGAGAGTTTGTGTCCTTGGGAGAGCAGTGTCTTAGATCACAGCTAGCCTGAGACAACCCCACAGGGACAGAGCTAGGGGGAAACATCCTGATCTCTCACACCTGTTCCCTCTACCCTTCTGTTGCAACTCTCTCTTAGGGAGTTCAACAGGAAACCAGAAGCCATGGGAAATAGTACATATGTAACCCAGAGGTCATCCTTCTGGACAAAGCTGGGTGAGGAAATTGGGGAAATTTTATACAAAGGGCAAACCCACAGGCATATTCCACTTTGTTCATCACTTGATGGCCAAAGGGAAAGATCCAGCACAAACTGCCTGCAGTTGGTAATTGACAGGACATGTATGCCAAGCATCTTAACTTTGAGATCTCTGAATAGGAATTTTTAAAGTTTTGTGTGGAAACAAGTTGAGGGATAACAAAATCTGGCTTTGAGTGCCGAAGTGATGTTATGCCATAAACAATAGATATGGGAAGAATGTTTGACAATATGAAGTAATCTTCACATTCTAAACTTGATAAAGCATCTATGAACTAATGATGATAAAGAGGATTTGACATCATTATGATAGACTCTGTGCCTTCCACATCTTAACAATCATTAAGCAGAAATATTGGAGTACCTTTTTAATCTTAGGGATCCATGAGTGCCCTAATGCTGCCCTTTAGAACTGGAAGTATCAGAGGGTGGCTACTGCCACAGGCAGCATTGTGTGGGGGCAAGAGAATAGTGAGAGGTGCACCTGAAATCAGCCAGGGAGGGAATGATGTTGTTATTGTTCAGTCACTAGGGCTTGTCTGACTGTTTGCAATTCCATGGACTGCAGCACACCAGGCTTCCCTGTCGTTCACTGTCTCTCAGAGTTTGCTCTGATTTATGTCCATTGAATCAGTGATGACTCCTAATCATCTCATCCTCTACCGCCCCTTCTCCTTTTGGTTTCACTCTTTCCCAGCATCAGGGTCTTTTCCAATGAGTCAGTTCTTTGCATCAGGTAGCCTAAATATTGGAGTTTCATCTTTAACATCAGTCCTTCCAATGAATATTCAGGAGTGATTTCCTTTAGGATTGACTGGTTTGATCTCCCTGAAGTTCAGGGGACTCTCAAGAATCTTCTCCAGCACCACCATTGAAAAGCACTAATTCTTTGGCACTCAGCCTTCTTTATGGTCCAACTCTCACATCCATACATGACTACAGGAAAAACTATAGTTTTGACTATGCAGACCTTTGTCAGCAAAGGGATGTCTCTTCTTTTTAATATGCTGTCTAGGTTTGCCATAGCTTTCCCTTGAAGCAGCAAGTGTCTTACTTTCATGGCTGCAGTCACTGTTTGGAGCAATTTTGGAATCCAAGAAAATGAAATCTGACACTGTTTCCACTTTTTTCCCCAACTATTTGCCATGAAGTGATGGGACCAGATGCCATGATCTTAGTGTTTTGAATGTTGAGTTTTAAGCCAGCTTTTCCATTTTCTTTTTCACCTTCATCAAGAGGCTCTTTAGTTCTTCTTCATTTTCTGTCATAGAGTGGTATTATCTGCACTTCTGAGGTTGTTGATATTTCTCCCAGCAGTCTTGATTCCAGATTGTGATTCTTCCAGCATGGCATTTCTCATGATGTATTCTGCATATAAATTAAATAAGCAGGGAGACAACATACAACCTTGTTGTACTCCCTTCCCAATTTGGAAACTATTGTTCAATTTCTAGTTCTAACTATTGCTTCTTGACCTGCATACAGGTTTCTCAGAAGACAGGGAAGGTGGTCTAGTAATCCTAAATCTTTTAAGAATATTCCACAATTTGTTGTGATCTACACTGCGAAAGGCTTTCACATAGTCAATGAAGAAGAAGTAGATGTTTTTTTCTGGAATTTCCTTTTCTCCATGATCCAATGAATGTTGGCAATTTGATCTCTGGTTCTTTTGCCCTTTCTAACTCCAACTTGTACATCTGAAAGTTCTCAGTGCAGGTACTGCTGAAGCCTAGCTTGAAGGATTATGAGCTTTACCTTGCTAGCATGTGAAACGACCACAACTGTACAGTAGTTTTGGAGAAGGAAATGGCAACCCACTCCAGTGTTCTTGCCTGGAGAATCCCAGGGACAGGGGAGCCTGGTGGGCTGCCGTCTATGGGGTCACACAGAGTCGGACACGACTGAAGTGACTCAGCAGCAGCTGTACAATAGTTTGGACATTATTTGGCATTGCTCTTCTTTGGGATTGTAATGAAAACTAACCTTTTCCAGTCTTGTGTCCACTACTGAGTTTTCCAAATTTATTGGCATAATGAGTGCAGCACTTTATCAGAATCATCTTTCAAGATTTGAAATAGCTCAGCTGGAATCCCATCACTTCCATTAACTTTGTTCATAGTAATGCTTCTTAAGGTCCACTTGATTTGACCTAAAAACTTTTGGAAAACTAAGAGTTTTGTCAACATACTAAATTTCAAAGCTGATCTAGAGAATTTTAGAGAAATTATACGGAAATTGTACAATAGTTTGGACATTATTTGGCATTGCTCTTCTTTGGGATTGTAATGAAAACTAACCTTTTCCAGTCTTGTGTCCACTACTGAGTTTTCCAAATTTATTGGCATAATGAGTGCAGCACTTTATCAGAATCATCTTTCAAGATTTGAAATAGCTCAGCTGGAATCCCATCACTTCCATTAACTTTGTTCATAGTAATGCTTCTTAAGGTCCACTTGATTTGACCTAAAAACTTTTGGAAAACTAAGAGTTTTGTCAACATACTAAATTTCAAAGCTGATCTAGAGAATTTTAGAGAAATTATACGGAAATACAAGAAAAGATTAAAAAAAAACAGAGAGAGACCTACAAATCACACAAATCCAAGAATATTGATCTAATGCACAAAAATTCTGTAGAAATGTAGGTACTCAGTGATTTTTAGGTGAAAAATACTTAAAAGCTGGTCATGAATAATATTAAGTTGTATACTACCTTAGGCTTCTCAAGTGGCATTAGTGGTAAAGAACGTGCCTGCAAATGCAGGAGACATAAAAGACATGAGTTCAGTCCCTGGGTTGGGAGGATCCCCTGGAGGAAGGCATGGCAACCTACTCCAGTATTCTGGCCTAGAGAATCTCATGGAGAGAGGAGCCTGGAAGTCTATAGTCCATAGGGTCACAAAGAGTCAGACACAACTTAAGCAGCTTAGCATGCACACAAGCATATACTGCCTTAGAAAATAATGACTACAAATGTAAATTTGAAATCAGTATCAACATAAACAGATAAATAAAATTTAGGAGAAAGCATTAAGATTTGAAGATTTGAATTTTCTCATGAGAAGAAAGCAAAGGAATTATGTGGTTTGTTTAAGAAACAAACACCCTTGTGAATAGGAAAACAAGGTTGTTGAAATGCCTGACAGACATTAAGTATATGATAAAGGCAATCATCCACTATATAATACAGATGTATGGTTAAAAGGAAGAGATAAATGGAATTGGAGAGATACTTCTGGGTTTGTTTCTTCTCTCAGCTTCTATGACTCCGTAACTAAGCTTTTTTGTTGTAGCAAAACATTATTTGCCCTATTAATCATGGTCACCTCTTAAAATGAAGTAGTTCTGTTCATGTTGTTATTTTTAAAAAAATTTAATTCTAACACTGTTGGTGATGTGGAGGCAAAACAACTTTGAGAGAAACAGAAAATATTTCTACATAAGTAAAAAATATTTGGTGAGGTAGTAATTAGGCATAGTCAAGCATGATCTTAGACACCTTTACTTTAAACTTTTGACTGACTAGCAAGACAAAAGAGAAACTGAAATATCCTCACTGATGAGAAATTAGAATCTTTATAGCCACAAAATTCACAGATAATTGTCATTTAATACATTTTAAACAATAAAATAGGATTTTATATATTTACTTTATTCATTTAAATATATTCATATACTTCTCACATTTTAAAGATTTTTTGCATATTCAGCATTATACTGAATATTAACACACTGTTGATAAGTATTGTTGAGACTACAGATTGCTTTCTGATTAAAGAATTACAAAAACATAAGTATGGCAATGCCTCATTTTGTAAGAATTCCTTAAAAGGTAAATTTTGAGAGAGGACTATTTTATATTAAAGAATTTAAGCATTTTTCTAATTATAATCACTTAATTACTTTTTAAATTTATAATTTAATTATAAAGTAGATAAATAATTTCAGGGTATTTGAGTTCAATATGCATACAACAAAAAGATTTAACTGGCATTCAAGCAATCCATTTGCTTTGTTCTACATATTGTTGTGAGCCTGATAGTCCCTTCTTCCATGAAGCTAGCACTCTAGTAAGAGAAGGTGGACAATGAACAAGCAAATGAAGATAATATGTAGGGAGTGATGAAACGATGGAAACATAATGAAAGAAGGCAACAGAATAACAGGATATGAGTCATGGGTGACCTTTCCATGAAGGCATTTTGAGCACAGACCATTAGAAAGAGGGAAAAATCTTGCACATATATGTGATGGAAAATTCTAGGGATAAGGAAGAGTAAAACAAAAGATGTAGGTGCAGCCACATTCAGGGACTTATGCCAGAGAGCGTGAAGGTCATTATGGTGGGAGTGAGCTTTGAAATGAATAGTAAAAATGATTCAAAAATATATACTCATATTCCATATGAATATTATATATATGGAGTGGAGAGGGGCATGGGAGGGTGTTGGTTTCAGGATTGAGGGGACACATGTATAGCTGTGGTCAATTCACAATGGTGTGTGGCAAAAGCCATTAGAATACTGTAAAGCAATTATCCCCCAATTAAAATACATAGAATTTTAAAAAAGATTACCTATAAATGCAATCTATATGTTTAATATCCAAATTTAGTTTGGCAACTAATCATATGACAAAAACAAAATTATAATTTGGAACTTAAAAATCCAGAGAAATAAATGCTCTCAGTCTTAAGGAAAAAAAACAAAAAACATGGACAACCATTGCTTTGATGCCAAGAATTCAGCCCAACAGCAAAAAAGGAACTGAGCCACAATGACCAGTATTAAAATGTTCTTTACTATCACAGCCTTGGTGTGTCTCACATGGACTGTTCTTATAAAGGGGATTTGAAATATTTTCTTTTCCTTTTGGAAAGAGCAACTCATGATATATGAATTTCAGAAAATATTTCAGAGTCATTCAATTCCATTTATTTCAAATACTGCTGCATCGAGAGTAATAAATATGCAACTGCCCATAGACACAATGAAGTATTTAATCTTGAGCAGAAGGTTGTTGAGTTGTTAAACATGAAAGCCACAGAATGTGTTTCTCTGCTCTGAGGAAAATAAAATTTTATTCTGGATATCTGTGTCCAAAAGTGAACAAGGAGATTAAGGCCGAATGTGGACATAGGAAGATTAAGTGGATTTATTGTGTCCTGTAATTTTTTTTTTTAGGCTGACCCTATAAAAAGAAATTCAATATTTTTCAGAAAGGAAATTGGTTGGAAGAAATAGATACAGGGCAGTGTAACTTTACAAATGCTCATATTCACATGAATCTTAAAATGAGAGGTTAAAAGTAGGATAAAATATGAATAATACAAATATTAGGGAAACCAATAGTATTTTTCACTTCATTCCCTTGTGTCCTGCCCAAATGAAGACTGACAAATTCAATAAAGTCTAGAAGAAAAATTACCTACATTGAGTTTCATATATGAAATGCTCACAAAAATCAGCACATTTCTTTTCTTTAAAAGCCTGCTTTCAAACTTTACTCTCAAGTGAATACTACATCTTTAAAACTACTTACAGGAAATATATTTTGTTTCTTTTACTTAATCAGGGTTAAGTTGCTCAGTGTTAGTTGCTCAGTCATGTCCGATTCTTTGCAACATCACGGACTGTAGCCTACCAGTCTCCTCTCTCCATGGGATTCTCCAGGCAAGATACTGGAGTGGATTGTCATTTCCTTCTCCAGGGGATCTTCCCAACCCAGGGAGCAAACCCAAGTCTCCTGCATTGCAGGCAAACTCATTATCATTTGAGCTACAGGGAAGACCTTTTCTTTTACTTGATTGATGTAAAAAAAGTCAGTATAATGATGATGAACAATTAAGGTAAATTTCCTTCCCTCATTTTATTTTGCTTTGTAATCTCTAAGTCCCCAACTCTAGTCAATGACAAAGTCCACCAGACAAAAACAAGTACAGGGCACCTATTAGAGAACGTTTACCTGGACAATGACAAATGAATATCATAAGAGAAACTTGTTCTGAGGAATAGTGTACTTTTTTAATCATTCACTATGAGAAATAAGACATTATTAGATTCCTTATAATTATTGAGAATGTGCATTTAAACATACAGTATTGAAATATCATCAGATAGGAGACATGATGAAACTAAAGGCACATGCGACTAATGAAAAAATAACCTTTCCTATGCTAATGTAGGCTAGCTCCATACCATAAAGTAAATACATTATATTTTCTTTCAAATTATATTTTGAATATGCTAATATACACATAATATTATGATAGTTTCAGGTATTCATAATTCTATTTTCTAAAAACTGGACATTATAGTAAAATCAAATAATGTGTGTATGTGAAGTTGCTTCAGTCGTGTCTGATTCTGTGCTATCTTATGGACTGCAGCCCGTCAGGTTCTTCTGTCCAAGGGGCTCTCCAGGCAAAAATACTGGAGTGGTTGCCATGCTTTCCTTCAAGGGGATCTTCCTGACCCAGGGATCAAACCAGCATCTCTTTATGTCTCCTGCCAACTAGCTGACAGATTCTTTATCACTAGCACCACCTGGGAAGCCCAAATCAAATAATAATGATGATTAAATAAAACAATCTTATGATTTACAATTCAGTGGCTTAAGCAGGGACTAGTAAAGCTCAGTAAGGTCTAACAAGATTGCTTTCTAACTAGAGAGAAGCCTTATCTTTTACCTGTATTCAAGTGCATAGTTTGAACATGCTCGACTCCAAGCAAAAAATCATCCTGAGATGTTTATATCATATTATAAATTTTGTTTAGTGAAACTTTCTATAAAGTTTATAGAAAGAGTACATTTTTTTGGCTATTTATAAATAGTATTTTACATTTTGAACTTCTATGGTCTTTGTCTCAGCTACTCAACTCGGCTAATACAATGAGAAGGCACTCCTAGACAATACATAAATGAATGTGTTTAATAAGTAAATGAATAAATGCATTAAATTAACCTTTATTTACAAAAATAGTCAGTGAGCCAGATTTAACCTGAGAGCTGTTGGCCAATTCCTGTTCTGAATAAATCCATACAACACAGTCCAAAAAATTAATACAAGATATATAAATGGCAACTACCAACTGAATTATATATAAAATAACTAGTCAGATAATAAAATTTATTTCTCTTTTGAAACTTGGTTGATTGTCAAAGAATAAGTTTACCATGTATATTCTGTCTCACTCAAAATGCAACTAAACTTACATAAACAATTAGAATATTGGTATAATGATTCTTTTTGAAATAGTAAAAATGGCAGGGGATCCACTAATGTTATGTTTAAGCTTTTACTAGACTTACTCTGGAGTGTGAAGAAATAAAACTGATTAAGGAGAGGAGTCAAGTAACAAAAGAAAAAAGGAAATGACTTGGACTAGCTTAACTGTTGTTTACTGAGTTTTAAGCTTTAAGGAAGATCTCTCATGTTGATTTAAACCATGATCTAAAGTGCAGTACAGTACTATATATAAGATGGATAAACAACAAAGAACTGCTGTATAGCACAGGGAACTATATTAAATGTCTTGTAATAACCTATAATGGAAAAAAATTTGAAAAAGAATATACATATATAGGGCTTCCCTGATGGCTCAAATGGTAAAGAATCTGCCTGCAATGTGGGAGACCTGTGTTTGATTCCTGGGTTGGGAAGATCTCCCTGAGAAGGGAACAGCTACCCACTCCAGTATTCTGGCCTGGAGAATTTCATGACAGAGGAACCTGGCAGGCTACAGTCCATGGGGTTGCAAAGAGTCAAACAAGACTGAGCAAGTTTCACTTTGCTTCCCTTGTGGCTCAGCTGGTAAAGAATCTGCCTGCCATGCAGGAAACCTGAGTTCGATCCCTGGGTTGGGAAGATCGCGTGGAGAAAGGAAAGGCTACCCACTTCAGTATTCTGGATTGGAGAAGTCCATAGACTCTATAGTCCATGGGATCATAAAGAGTCAGACACAAATGAGTGACTTTCACTTTCAAACATATATATGTACATATAACTGAATCACTTTGGCATACACCTGAAATATTGTAAATCAACTATATATATATATATATATTTTACTTGTAGTCACAAAAAGCAAAGACAGAATTTGGGCCAATGACAGTGGTTATAAAATAAAATATGAATCTGAGAGGAGAGATAACCAAAAGGAAGAAGCCCCAAATTCTATATATAAACACTTCTAAATCTCTGACTTACCTATGAACTGTACATGCTGGAGACAGACTTCAGACAGAGAGAAAAGAACTAACTTAGGATTCATTAGTTTCCTAAGAGAGAGTTTTCATTTGAATATGACAAAGTTAAATGCCTACTAAAACATACAAACCAAAATGTCAACAATATTTGGACGAATGTCACTTTCACAGTGTTTAGGATGTAACCCAATTACTCTACATATAAAGAACTGAGAAGGCATGACATATTCCATAAAAATAATGATTGATTTATGGAAAAAATAAACAAAAAATTGATAAGATATGGAGATTTGAACAGCACCACTAATCACCTATTTGATTTTTATACAAATCTACACTGACAACAACAAAAAAGTAAATCCCAAGGCAATCAAGAAATGAAGTACAGAAATCAATAAAATAGAAACCAGATAACTACTAAAATATCTCTACAGAGAAAATTCCTTTTGTTAAAAGTTTAGTTTCCTAAGAGAGAGTTTTCATTTGAATATGACAAAGTTAAATGCCTACTAAAACATACAAACCAAAATGTCAACAATATTTGGACGAATGTCACTTTCACAGTGTTTAGGATGTAACCCAATTACTCTACATATAAAGAACTGAGAAGGCATGACATATTCCATAAAAATAATGATTGATTTATGGAAAAAATAAACAAAAAATTGATAAGATATGGAGATTTGAACAGCACCACTAATCACCTATTTGATTTTTATACAAATCTACACTGACAACAACAAAAAAGTAAATCCCAAGGCAATCAAGAAATGAAGTACAGAAATCAATAAAATAGAAACCAGATAACTACTAAAATATCTCTACAGAGAAAATTCCTTTTGTTAAAAGGAATGGATAAGAAAGCTGTGGTACATATACACAATGGAGTATTACTCAGCCATTAAAAAGAATACATTTGAATCAGTTCTAATGAGGTGGATGAAACTGGAGCCAATTATAGAGTGAAGTAAGCCAGAAAAACACCAATACAGTATACTAACGCTTATATATAGAATTTAGAAAGATGGTAATGATAACCCTGTATGCAAGACAGCAAAAGAGACACAGACATATAGAACAGACTTTTGGGCTCTGTGGGAGAGGGAGAGGGTGAGATGATTTGGGAGAATGGCATTGAAACATGCATACTATCATGTAAGAAATGAATCACCAGTCTAGGTTCAATGTAGGATACAGGATGCTTGGGGCTGGTGCACGGGGATGATCCAGAGAGATGATATGAGGAGGGTGGTGGGAGGGGAGGTTCAGGATTGGGAACTCATGTGTACCAGTCCCATGGTGGATTAATGTCAATGTATGGCAAAACCAATACAGTATTGTAAAGTAAAAAAAATAAAATAAAATAAAAAGCAAAAACAAGAAAAAAGAAAAAAAAAGTTGTAAAGATTAACACATTTTATGAACTTCTAAGTTGATTGATCTAGAAAAGGGACACTAAGAACATAAATTACCACTATTAATAATTAAAGGATGGTTATCAGTACTAGTATGGTTCAGTTAAATTCTGTCTCTCAGTCATGTCTGACTCTTTGCGACCCCATTGACTCCAGCATGTCAGACTTCCCTATCTATCACCAATACCTGAGCTCGCAGAATCTCATGCCCATTGAGTCTGTGATGCCATCCAATCGTCCTCTGTTGTCCCTTTCTTCTCCTGCCTTCAATCTTTCCCAGCATCAGGGTCTTTTCAAATGAGTCAGTTCTTCACATCAGATGGCCAAGTATTGGAGCTTAAGCATCAGTCTTCCAATGAATATTCGGCAGTGATTTCCTTTAAGACTGAGTAGTATGATCTCCTTGAAGTCCAAAGGACTCTCAAGAGTCTTCTCCAACACCAAAGTTCGAAAGCATCAATTCTTCAGTGCTCAGCTTTCTTTACAGTCCAACTCTCACATACATACATGAGTACTGGAAAAACCATACCTTTGACTAGATTGACCTTTGTTGGTAAAGTAACGTCTCTATTTTTTAAATGCTGTCTAGGTTGGTCATAGCTTTTCTTCCAAGGAGCAAGCATCTTTTAAATTTCATGGGGGCAGTCTCCATCTGCAGTGATTTAGGAGCCCAAGAAAGTAAAGTCAGTCACTGTTTCCATTATTTACCCATCTATTTGTCATGAATTGATGGAACTGGATGCCATGATTTTAGTTTTTTGAATGTTGAGGTTTTAAGCCAGCTTTTTCACTTTCCTCTTTCACTTTCATCAAGAGGCTCCTTAGTTTCTCTCCGCTTTCTGCTGTAAAGGTAGTATCATCTGTATATATGAGGTTATTGATATTTCTCTTAGCAACATTGATTCCAGCTTGTGCTTCATCTAGCCTGGCATTTCTCATGATGTACTTTGCGTTTAAGTTAAATAAGCAGGGTGAGAATATACAGCCTTGAAGTACTCCTTTCTCAATGTGGAACCAGTCCCTTGTTCTATGTCATGTTCTAACTGTTGATTCTTGACCTGTATACATATTTCTCAAGAAGCAGGTAAGGTGATCTGGTATTCCCATCTCTTGAAACATTTTCCACAGTTTGTTGTTATCCACACAGTCAAAGGCTTTGGCATAATCAACGAAGAAGAATCAGTTTTTTGTTTTTTGTTTTTTTTTTAATTCTCTTGCACTTTCCATGATCCAACAGATGTTTTCAATTTGATCTCTGGTTCCTTTGCTTTTTCTAAGTCCAGTTTGAACATTGTGAGAATATACAGCCTTGAAGTACTCCTTTCTCAATGTGGAACCAGTCCCTTGTTCTATGTCATGTTCTAACTGTTGATTCTTGACCTGTATACATATTTCTCAAGAAGCAGGTAAGGTGATCTGGTATTCCCATCTCTTGAAACATTTTCCACAGTTTGTTGTTATCCACACAGTCAAAGGCTTTGGCATAATCAACGAAGAAGAATCAGTTTTTTGTTTTTTGTTTTTTTTTTAATTCTCTTGCACTTTCCATGATCCAACAGATGTTTTCAATTTGATCTCTGGTTCCTTTGCTTTTTCTAAGTCCAGTTTGAACATCTGGAAGTTCTCAGTTCATGTACTGTTAAAGCCTTGTTTGGAGAATTTTGAGCATTATTTTGCTAGCATGTGAGATGAATGCAATTCTGCAGTAGTTTGAACATTCTTTGGCATTGCCTTTCTTTGGGATTGGAATGAAAACTGACCTTTTCCAGTCCTATGGCCACTGTTGAGCTTCCCAAATTTGCTGGCAATTGAGTGCAGCACTTTAACTGCATCATCTTTTAGGATTTGAACTAGCTCAGCTGGAATTCCATCACCTCCACTAACTTTGTTCATAGTGATGCTTCCTAAGGACCACTTGACTTCACACTCCAGGTATCTAGCTCTAGGTGAGTGATTGCACCATCATGATTAGTTCATTAAAAGATCTTTTATGTATAGTTTTTCATGTATTCTTGCCACTTCTTTTTAATATCTTCTGCCTCCATTAGGTCTATACAAGTAGTACAGGTACATACAAGTAATACTGGTACATACAAAATAAGAGAATGTCATGAACAGTTGTCTGTAAACAACTACAGTTTAAACAAAATAGACAATTTTCTTGTAAAACATAACTTACTGAAATGTACAGGAAACAAAGCAAAATTTGAACAGCTATGTGTCTAGTATATAAATTGAACCCATTCTCATAAACTTTCCAACAAGAAAACTCTAGGACCAGATGATATCATTGGTCAATTCTCTTAAGCATTTAGGAAGAAATAACACAATCTTACACAAATTCTTTCACAATATAGAGGAGAAGGAGGGTAATTTCAAAATAAAAATATATATTAGAACAAAATAATAACTGGAGGCTAATATATGTCTATAAACTACATGCAAACTTGACTAATAGTATTTTAGAAAATCAGATCCAGCAATATGTAAAAGAGTAATGTGTTGCAACCAATAAATTTTGTCACAGGAATCTAAGATTGAAATTTACAAAATCAACTTATGTAGCCCATTTTGTAAAAAAGAAAAAGTACAAATTAAGTTTTAATAAATTATAAAAAGCATTTGATAAAATTTGACATTCCTTCAAAATTAAAACTTGTAGCAATTTAGTAATAAAAGGAAATTCCCTCTACCTGAAGGACATTCATGAAAAACCTAAGGCTAACTTCACATTTAACACTGCAGATTTGAATGCCTTCTTTATAGTAGGGAACAAGAAAAAAAATATCCATTCTCACCACATCTACAGGGTTCTTGGCCACTGCTGAAAGCTAGAAATCAAAACATAAAGATAAGAGAGTACAAGAATACCTATTTGCAGAAGGCATGTTGTTTACATATAATATCATCAGAAATCTACAGTATAATTAACAGAACTAAAGAGTGAATTCAGTAAAAAATCAAAATTCATAATTAAGAAATAGAAAGTAATGATCTTTCTTTATAGTATCAACAGTTTTTTTAAAAAAAATTTGTTGAGTGTTAAGAAACATAAAGAATTTAGAAATAAACTTAACAAAATACATGCCTCTACACTTAATGAAGATTTGAATAAACAATAAGAAAAGTCATTGTCATGGACTGAGAGACTCCGTATTGCTAAGATGTCAGTTCCTCTCAAATTGATATACAGATTCCACACAAAGTCAAATCATATCTCAGCAAGTTTTCTGTAGTAACTCACAATTTGATTCTAAAATGTGTGGAAAAGAAAGAACCTAGAATACTGAAAGCCATTTTGGAAAACAAAATTTGAGTATTTAGACTACCAGTTTTCAAACCTTATTTTAAAGATACAGTAATCAAGAGAATGCAGTTTTGACATAAGAATCAAACTACACTTTAATAAAACTAAATAGCCCAGAAATAAGCCAACATTTATATTATTTAATTTTCATTTATGTTTCAGAGAAAAGTGATGGAGCAAAAAAAGACTTTTAACAATATTACTAGAATTTCTGGATATGTATATGAGCATTATAACAGTTACCCTGATGCCTACTTTGCATTCTATAAAATGTTTAAATTGAGATGGAACATAAACATGTATATAAAAGTTAAAACTATCAAAGAAACATGAATATGTTTCTTTGACTTGGATGGTTTGGAAAATATTTCCCTGATAACACAAAAATATTAATACATGATATTAAAATGATAAATTATATTTAATTAAATTTTATAACCTATAGAATAAAGCCTTAAGAAAATAAATAGCCCAAATGAAAGTATTTACAAAAAACATTTTTTGACAAAATACTGGTATCTAAGTATCATGTTATTGTTTAGTTGCTAATTCATGTCCAAATCCTTTGTGACCCCGAGGACTGTAAACTGCCAGGCTCTTCTGTCCATGGGAGTTCCCAGGCAAGAACACTGGAGTGGGTTGTCATTTCCTTCTCCAGGGGATCTTCCTGACTCAGGGATTGAACCTCTGTCTCCTGCATTTCCTGCAATGGCAGACAGATTCTTTACCATTGAGCCATCTGGGGAGCATAAAACTCAATAGTAAAAATAACAAACAGTCCAGTAATAAAAATGGGCAACATCTTTGAATTAAACTTTTGCAAAAGAAGATATGAAAACAACCAATAACAAAAAGAAAAGATGTCAACAGTTCAGTATCATGAGATATCAATAAAATGTAAATAAAAACAACAAGCTACTGCTACACATCCACTCAAAGTGACCAAAACAAAATAGACACACAACATCAAACAATGACAAATATGTAGAATAACCAGGAGTTCCATACATTCTTGGCGGAATTTCAAAATCCCGTACCATGAAATGGCAACCTATTCCAGCATTCTTGCCATGGGCAGAGGAGCTTGGCGGGCTACTGTCTATGAGGTCACAAGAGTCAGACACTACTGAGCAGCTAAAACACCACAACCATGCTGCTACTCATCAATTCTATCCTAGACACTTATCCAAAAGAAATGGAAGTAAGTGTCACAAAAATTCATATGAGAATTTTCATATTAGCTCTTTCATAATAATAAAGACCTGGAAACAGCTGCCACATCCACTAATAAGAAAACTAATAAACTATATTATATTCACAAATGACACATTTCTATTCAGCAATGAAAAGAAATAAACTGCTTGTACACTCAACAATATGAATAAACTTTGAAAGCTTTATAATAAATGAAAAATGTCTATTAAGAATGTACATACTTTATGATCACTCTATTAACTTCTAGAAGAGGTTAATTGAATATACAGTGGAATACAACCATAGCAGTTTTTATCTGAGGATGTGACAGTGATTGATCAGGAAAGGACAAGAAGCAACTTCTGGGGGGTGGTTATGATGATATTCTATATTGCTAGATAGTTACGTTACCTACAGGAATGGCAAGATTCAGAGAATGTGCATTAAAAATGAGTGGATTCCATTTTATATATATTTTACATCATAACAAAAGTTAAACCAAGATTAAAGTCTAGTTAATAATACATAAGCTGACATCTTAAGGGGAAAGTATCTACAATTTATTTTCAAATGCAACAGGAAAAAATATAAATTTGGCCAATTGAGAGATACAGACATGAATAAGTGGACAAATATATGACAAATCAAATATAGTATAATGATAATGACAGATTTAAGTTATGTATATGTACAGCATCTCTATAAAAATTTTTTGAATGAAAAATTTTATAATTAAATTATAAAATACAATAAAATGTTAAATTACTGAAACTTTATTTTATGGTTTCAGTTTGTTTTAACAACCTAAGATTTTGTCCTGCTTCAAAAATTGTTAGACTGAGCATGTTGGGAGAAGGAGATGAATTAATAACAGAGCAGTAGAACCTGCTGTGCAATGTCTCCAACAAGACATTTTGTAGCTGTAGCTTATTTTTGTTTTTATGGCAAGAAACACAGCATGAAGTCTCATTTGTACACATGCAAAGTCAGTAGATATTTATGTCCAGTGTAACCGAATCATTCATGATTTGATGAAAGTTATATCACTCCTGTCACCTATTGGTATGTATTGGTATATGGAAGATAGGATGCATTTGAATATGCTTTAGGAATTTCACTGAGACACACTGCAACTGTTCTCCTTTGACAACTCATTTTATCAGAACATTTTGAAAGCTAGAGATGACTTCCACCTGAAGTTTACCTCTGGCTTGAAAATACATGAAGGGTTCTAAAGGAAAAGTTTCCCTAAATGAAGCTGCAATCTGGGCTAGTAATATCACACCAAGAGTTTACAGTTTTGTGAGTATCCTAGTCTCATGCACTATACAGGGACAGGTCTAGAAATATCTCCAGATAAAATGCCCTACTTTAATGATAAAGTATATGAAGGTGAACTAAAATTGTTCAAACTTTGGAACATGGTATCAACTTGCAAATTATGAAATGAAGTGGACATGTGAAGTTTGTGTAAGGATTCTTTAGGAAGGCTGTTCCATGGTGATCTACTAAGGCAGCAATGAAATGATAGGTACTGGAAGACAAAGATTTCTGTCTTTTTAGTTTCTTTATTTTTTAATTGAAGGATAATTGCTTTATAGAATTTTGTTGTTTTCTGTCAAACCTCAACATAAATCAGCCATGCTGCTGCTGCTAAGTCACTTCAGTCATGTCTGACTCTGTGCTACCCCATAGATGGCAGCCCACCAGGCTCCATCGTCCCTGGGATTCTCCCGGCAAGAACACTGGAGTGGGTTGCCATTTCCTTCTCCAATGCGTGAAATCAGCCATAGGTATACATATATCCCTTCCATTTTGAACCTGCCTCCCATCTCCCTCCCCATCAACCCCTCTAGGTTGATACAGAGTCCCTGTTTGAGTTTCTGGAGCCATACAGCAAATTCCCATTGGCTAACTATATTTTACATATGGTAATGTAAGTTTCCATGTTTCTCTTTCCATACATCTCACCCTCTCCTTCCCTCTCCGTAAGTCTATTCTCTATGGAAGTCAGAGATTTTTAAATAATTTACCTGCTTCATATCTGTTGTCAGAAAGATGCATCAATCTCTTTGACTTGACATCCAAATTCTTGATTCTCTGATCCCTTAGAGTTGAAGTGGGAGGGACAGGCACTTCACAAGTGAGATTATATCCCATGATCTATAAATAAGTTATGAAAAAATTCAGATCTTGTCATAGACAAACATTAAGTAATTCTGGGAACATTTCAGGGTCCTAGGAAATTTTCCCTCATCATCACAGGACTTTAAGCTATTTTCCAACCCAGATTTTGAAGCTTGAAGTTCTATCTGAGAAAGTGGGTGAAACTTTTTCTTCCATATTCATAACGTTCATTTCAAGGAAATTGTAAGGGTACAAATAAGAGGTAACCACAGAAACTTCATGAATGACAGTAGTTTTATTCCTCCTTATTTGTTGGCTAACCATATCTGCCTGGCTAATGAAGAGCTAAGAGGGTTATCTGGTTTAAGTTTGGGGGTATCATCCCATCTCTCTCCTACTTCTTCTATTTTCTCCATATACAAGTGCACATTTGTTTCAAGTAACCATAGCCTCTTACTAAAATAAATATGAGTAATGTAATTTCCAAACTCAACTAATAATTATAAATCAATACTGTATTATACATCTAGAGAGTTCCCTACTTCTATTGGTTACCTATTTTGCCAAATAAATATTTGCTTTCATTTTCTTTTCTAACACAGAGAATTTGAATTAAATAACATGAGTTAAAAATCACAGTTTGAGTATTGAAATGGAAAAGGATAAAAGAGACTTTCTTTTTAACACATTTTTCTTCTCTAAGAGAAGTCCCTCCTGAGGTTTCAGAAGCTCCATATTGTCTAGCATTTGTAAACAAATGGGAATTAAATGCCAGATCCATGCCACATTATATTAGCTAAAACTAAAGTCAGTTTAATTTTTTTCCAATTGAGTTCAGTCTTTGTGACCCTTTGTCCTTCAGTTTTAACAAGGAGAATAGAGTTCATTTAGAGCAAAGAAACTTCAGAGAAACTTAAATCATCAGAAAAATAACAGATCCCTGTATCCATTCAGCCAATATACTAAGTCAGACTGATCTAAGCCAATAGCTTTATAATAGCTTGTTTGCTGAATTTCAATTGAATTTAAAAATCTATGCATAATATATCTTCACAGCTGAGATAGCTAATTTATGTGAAATAGAGTTGTAATGTGGCTTTCTTGGAGATTGTGAAAAAAAAATTGTTAGATCAAGACCAAGTTCCAAGTCCAAAAATAGTAAATAGTGTTTCTATAATCACAATTAAGAGAACAAGACATAAAACATATTATGTTCCATTAAAAAGTTATACATTAACCATAAGAATATGGCAGTTTCATGACCTAGTTACCCTATGCTTACTTGCTAGGATTTTGATTGTCAAAATGAGTGATATTTAGTATATTAATATCCCAACTTGTATTATCATGAAGTTAGACCATATATATGTATGTGTGTGTATGTGTGTGCGTGTGTGCAACATATATTACCAATGTTAAATAAAGTCATTATTTAATTAACTGAGTTTAAGGAGTGGCTATATTGAAAGCCTGAGAGGTTAAGTGGAGATAAAGGAAGCTATAGTAGTAAGATTTACTAGAAATTCAAAAGTGGTGAAATTGTTGAACACAAGTCAAATAACATTAAGACTAAGGAGCCTCTGAATCATGTATCCTGAAATGTTATCAACAACCGAATGCATATAATTATTTTAGCCAAACCTCAACATAAAATATTTTTTTCCAGTAGACTGTAGGGAACAGTACTTTTTTTTCTAACATGTTTGACTGAAATGGGTGCTCTTTTGTAGAGGACTGTAGTTTTATTACCTTGATTTATGTGATTTTATGTTAAAAATAAGTTCAAGCCTTGTGTTACTACTATGATAAGTAGAACTCTGTTTAGTTGCTAAGTTGTGTCTGACTCTTTGTGACCCCATGGACTGTAGCCTATCAGGGTCTTCTGTCCAGGGGATTCTCCAGGCAAGAATAATGGAGTCGGCTGCCATTTCCTTCTCCAAGTAGAACTTTATGTATGATAATTTATAAGATACTTGATTGCTCCAAGTCTTATTATTTTCTGACCAGACTGAATATGGACCAATTCTGCTAGCAGTGAATTGCTCCCTGGTAACATTCTGGATCCACACACCCATCCCACTACCTGCTTCCCTTAACGTCTTTAAATTATATGAAATTTGTGTTAGATAATCTCACTTTTTTCTGATACCCAGTTGCACACACTTTCTTTGTAATGGAACCCTTCTACCCAGATGAAGGTGATCATGTGACCATATTCTAGGTAGAGATATATAATCAGAGCTGTTATGAAATTTAAATTTCTAAATGAAATTTAGAAAGTGTTCTTAAAGGGAGGCACTTTTTTTCTTATTCTCCCTCTTATTTAATCCTTTCATGTGTCTTTTTACTGAAGAGATATGAGGACAAAAGTTCAAGAAGCTGTGTTGGATAGATCATAGAAGCCATCTATGATCTCACGGTTTCTGAGTCAGGAATTTGGGCATGGTTTAAGTTAGCCCTCTGCTCAGGGTCTCAGAAGACTGTAATCAAGGTGTCAGCTGGGACTGTAGGCTCCTCTGATGCTTGAGATCCCCTTTGAAGCTTTTGTGGTTGTTGGCAGAGTTCCATTCCTGGCAGGTGCAGGACTGAGGCGCTCAATCCCTAAAGGGGGCTGCCATTCCCTACTGTGTGAGCCCTTCTCTACAATATGCCAGTTTGCTCCTTTGAGGATAACAGAAGAATGTCTCTGCTCTTTAAGTCTATAACTTAGGGGAAGTCTGGGATCTCTTTTAAAGGGCTCACCTAATTGTCAGACCCAAAAAGGACGTTTCCTTTTGTTAACTCAAAGTCAACTGATAAGAACTTCAGTTGCAAAATTCCCTTACCTTTCCCATATTCTAATGGTTAGATTAATGTCACGGTTTCTGCCTACACAAAAAATTATATAGGATGTGTACTCTAATGGGCAAGATTCGAGGGATCATGAATTCAGTCTACCACACTGACAATTTTGGAAAGCCAAAAGTAAATTATTAGAATAGTTCATTGCTGCTGAAACATGGCTTTCTCCAGTGCATGAAATTTTATATCATACTTATACTGCTGATCTTCATGTTTTGAACATTTACTGTCAAATCTAATTCTAGCAAATACAGTGATCATTCTCCCTGTTCGTTACAGAGAGTAGACAATAACCCCCACACAGCTGTTCACCTGTGGCTCTATTTTCTCCTGGTCCCTCTTATTCTGTTCATCTTAAATTCTCCTCCCTATGACTCTCTTAGCTGTTTGTTGGATAACTCATCTAAAGTTGGAAAATTCATATCTTTTTCCTCTCTTGGCTGTGGAACTAATTGCTAGCTTGGAATTGGCTTTATGAAAATATTTTATAATTTGTTTTGTCTTGGCTTTAAGTCATGGAAAATTGGCATGTTGCCATAGATACTTAGGAAAAATAATACTTATATTATGCTTCCCCTATCCCACTTCAGTTTGCTTTTTCTCACTTTATTTCCTATTGGTAAAGAATGAGATTATTGGCCACAATACATGTAAGACATGGATTTAGAATATTATTTGGGGAGAGAGAGTTCTGGCTTATCTCTCCTTTAGTACTTCTAGAACAACACACTGTTTAATTCACAAAAAGTAAAATGAAAATTAAGCATTATAGAAGATAAGATTAAGCTGAGAATTTAATTTCCTAGAAGATTTTTGCACACCTTTCTAAAAAGATGGAAAAAGATGGGCAGTCTCCCTATTTATACTTCCTCCATTGCCTCTGCTGGGCCTTCTGATTATTCTTTTTTGAGTACCTCAGTTTATCAGGGACCTTAACTGTGAACTCAATTTCCAGATATTTCAGAATGTATCATTATGAACACTGTCTCTAAAAAATTCTCATTCATGAGCTTCAATTTCTCTAAAAGCCATAGTACATAAGTGGACATCAGCTTTGAATTTGAAAAGTGTAAGTAAATATATGGTTAAGGCAATCTCACAAACTGATATCATATCATTCTACTGTTTCTATTAGCTCCATAGTCCCCAGACTTTGATAGTCAGCAATATTCTCAGGAAATTATGTATCACATTTCCTTATAAATGAATGGTACATATACATTTGGCTGGTAAGAAGCAGGAAGTAAGATTTGGGAAAATTTGAATGATATCTCCTAACCTTCCCCCTCCCCCCAAAAATCATGAAATAATACTTTTGGGAAATGATATTAAAAATACTCAGTTTGTGCTTAGAAACCAAGAGAAATTTGAATTCCTCAGTGAATTCATGTCAGGTGAGTTCTGATACTCTTTCAAGTACAGACACTGAGATACTAGTAAGTTTTCCTTAAATTTACTTTCATTCAAATTTTTTTTCTTCAGTTAGCTTACATGAATATCAATTTCAAAGTTTCTTTTTATATATCTGCTACTTAAATTTAAGTAAAATTTGAAAGCTAAGGCAAAGTCCAGAATTATATAATAACACAAAATCAAGAATACATGAATCTAACACTACTTTCAAGATTAAATATATGTGGGGATTCTGGATTGTATCTAATAATTTTATGAGATCAATAAAATTGAAGATATATGGGCATTTTCTTTATTTTTAACTATTACATATGTATTATCCATGAAGCTTTTAAAATATGTGAGCTTTGATGTACAGCTTCACCAATTATGTCTGTTAGGATTTCAACAAGAAAGCATGATCATTAATAGATATTAGAAAATCAAGAAGTTACTACTACAAAAGTTAGTTGCTACACAATTGTTGGAGGAACTGAAGAATTAAAAGGACTAGAAAGTAGAAGGAAAAAGTCATCAAATAGCCCTGATGTAGAAGAAATAGTCAGAGCTGGCAGGAGGCTGCTAGGGTAGAATCACAAAGCGGGCAAGGTAGATGACCACGGGAAGCTGTTGGCTCTGCACTGCGATAGCTCAGCTTCTAGTTGTTCAGTAGGGTCAGAATTTGATGATGAGAGGTGGGCCAGTAGCAAATTGAGAACAAGCTAGAATTCTGCATCTATCCCTTACTGCTTCAACCAATGACAACTTTCTAGTACGATGGCTTTTATTTCACTTTCTTCCCCCATCTTCAAACAAATACCTCTTGTGACCAGTCTTTACCTGAGACCATTCAAGGAAGAAAATTCTGCAAAGTATCATGTATTTTCAGCTTAAATTGACACAATACAAGATTTTCAACTAACCCTGTTTCATCTTTTTAGGGTGAAAACCTCCTTAATTTCACTTGCATGGTGAACATTTGGAAATCAACTTCTCTGACTCTGGTTGCACAAATGAGGAAATAAAGTGCCTGAGAGGGTAAGTCAATTTCCCAAGGACACACAGAGTTAATATGTTTTTAAAAAGTTCATTATTTTAACTCCCAGGGCAAGCTACTTCTTTTTCTAACATGACAATGATAGCTTTCTTCACTTAGGGAAGGGATTTTACATTGTATCATTGCAAAAATGGTAGAGAAAAAAAATAGTAGTAAATAAGGTAATTTGCAGACATATGGAGATAAATTCTATATGAATTTTCTTATTAACTACTCTATCTTCAAGAAGAAAAAGTTAAATATCCTCTTTTCTTCCATCAAGCTTCCATTTATAACAGACCATTACTAGAACTTTCTTTTAAGTCATTTTAAGGTATCTCATCATTTTATATTATCCTTGTCCATATTGTACTCCATGAATTATTAAAGATTAATGCATCCATATTTTGAATGACCAACCATGCCTGATGGTTTTTAAATATCAAGTCATTCTTTTCTCTTGGTGTAATGATAAATTTACATTATAATTAACAGCCAAAGAATTCCTTTTTATGCCATATAATGATGCCTTTCTTCAGCTTTGCTTTTCAGACAGTACATCATAAATCACAGGGGAAATATCTTTATTTTTAATATTCACATTTATGTATTTAATGAACATTATTGAATTTTTCAAGTACTTATTGGGAATGGAGTTGAAATATTTGTGCACTATTATTTTATTTCAGTCTTAGAGAATGCAGCCTTTGGCTGATACTGGAATGTTAATAATTAGCACCTCTATTAGAAGTCAGCTCTGGTTTTCAAGCAGCATTATGCTAGGAAGCTATGTTTCCCAAGTGAATGAAGAATTATACAGTTTTATTAAAGAGGAGCCTTTCCTTTGAATACAATTTTAAGAAAATCTTCAAAGGAACAAATTTAAAGCCTCAAATCAGAGCACAGCACTAATTAGTGTGTAACAATGATTTAGGCAGAGAGCACCAGGCCTTGTTAATTTTCCAGGCCCATTCTGCAGTCTCTTTGCTGTATATTTCTTTTGATGAGTCAATTTCATCTAGGTGCAGCTTTTTATAGTTTAACTACTGTCATAACACTTCTAAAGTTTTAGAAAATGGTACATACTGATGCTGAAATCTGGCAATTATCTTCTAATTCTGCATTCCAACAACTGATTTTATGGCTCAGCTTAAAACGCTTAATTCAATTTCAAGTATTTTGCATTTATAATATTGCTTTAAGTGGCATGTCTCTGAATAAAACAATGTAACTACCTATTTATTTATGCAACTTTCACACTTAGAAATAAAAATGTGCATCAATCATCAATTATAAATCAAGTTATTGAAGATTCAAGGATGTCAGGTACATAAGTTCCCTTGATCACATATTATCTTGCAATGCCTATTAGGAGTTAGAAAAGCTAAAATATCAGCTTTGTAATTTTAAAATGTTATGTACTACAAATGTGTTATCAGAATAAACTGTTTTCTTCATTTAGTAAATAGTGAGGTATTGATCTGAGAATGTCATGGGAAATTAGAAAGCAGTAACACCAGAATGGCATATAACTGTGATTTATGACTTCAGGAATATGAAGTAGGAATTGATTACTATTAAGGTCAATATCAAGATTCATTGACTCGGATATTCATTGTGACTAAGGCCAAATTGAGAATCAATATTTGCATCAAGAAAACATATATCTTCCTATGGATAAAAATATGTCAATATATCCTGCCATCCTGTTATCAGCTATTATGAGAATTCAATCTCTGGAGCATGATAAACATTTTGCAATTTTAAAACCCTCTACTGTGCCACTAACTCTTGGTGTCTGCATCATTAATGACAGAATATTAGATTATTTCAATCAAAAATTGGTATTTATATCAAATAAAAATGAATCATAACTACAGTCCACTTCAGAATTTTTGAGTGATCCAAAAACCTTGCACAGTACCCCAAGGAAGACGTTATCACAAAACCCATAGCACCAGTGCAAACAGCTGTATATCCATTCCATAACAGCTTAGGAAATGGGTCCAAATGAATGAATAAATTAATAAATAAATTTAAAAACTCTTATCTGAGTTAAACATTAAAGGCATAAGGCAGACATGGTAGAAAACAAATATAATGTGTGCCAATTTGAAGAACTGAGTTAGTTTATAGCCCAACTTACCTAACATGTTCAAGTAAAATTCTGAATAATTTCAGCCCTCTTCACAACTTGTCCCAACTTCTTTTTTGTCCCAAAGTCTTTTCCCACATTTCTTTGCTAGGTTTTTTCTTTTTTTTTCTGTTTGTGATTGTTTTCACTTTAAATTAGTTCAGTATACTAGTCTTTTAAGGACTGGTCACATGACTTGCAGATAGAGCATATTATTTGAAACCCTAGCTAGACTTGAATAATTTATAAAATATTTACTGGGGCAGCAGTTATTAAGACACTCAAAACAGAGCATATGATGACATTATATCTGGCATACTAAGAAAAACAAGCAGCAGCAGCTACAACATAGAAGAAAAAGAGGAACAGATAAAACTATTACTTAATGAATTATTTTTAAACTGTAGCAGTAGAATCAACAAGGTCCAAGGACACCTTAGGAACTACCAGGGTTAGGAGCTAGGCAGTAAGGGCACAGCTCAGTGATAAGCATTCACGGCACTCCCCTCTTGTATCAGCTGTGTACTGCATCAAACAGAAATGTGAAAACAAGTGATTGCAATAAATGGTAGTACCCTACTATTTTACTCCTAAATGCAGATCAGTAAGTTGTCACATGTAACTGATTTTTTAGTTTATATATTTAGTGTCTTCAAAAACCAACTCAGTTATTGCATTGAAAACAAACTCAGTGAGACTGTGTGTTTGTTTGTTTGTTTTGGTTCATATCAAAATACAAAGGAAGAAAAGAAGGAACAGGGAAAAACAGAATAGACTCTAGTGCCTAACATAATATTGATTTATTGAACTGCCAGATAAGTCGGCTTCAAGGATAATATGAGTAAAACATGTTGTTATATCAATAAAATGTGTGTTTATACATACATACATACAAATGTACATACATATTTATGGAGACAGATAGAAAGATTTAGAGATTTTAAGGGATGGGATCAAGCAATTATGGAGGTGTGGGGAAAGAGCAAATTAGCCAAGAAGGTGTGTTCAGGCTCTCTCATCCCACGTTTTGTAAATAATGACTATGTAACAGCTGAGATCATTTATACCACTGCGCATGCACGTCACGAGGTACTTGCTTGGTCACAGGTTACTGTGCGTGGGTACACTTGTATGAGCTTCACCATGAAAGTCCTGGCTGCTGCTGTACCGTGGCTACATTGGAGTGACATCATGGTTATGTTATATGAGGTTATGTTATGGCTCCATTATAGCTATGTTATGGTTATGTTGTGGCTGTTTCTACAGTGGCTGCATCAGCCAGGAGAGAGGCTGTGTTATGACTGCCATACCAGCCAGGAGAGAATAAAGGTGTCTGCAGTTCCTGCAGCTCCTAACATCTCTTTCCAGCCTCTTAGTTCACTTCTTGGCTACCCTGGGTTCAGCCAACAGTGTGCATAGTGAGATACAGCAAGACAATTGGTGTCATGAACAGGATCAGGGGGTACAGAAGGCTTGGATGGTTTTGATTTTAGACGTAAAGTTGTGTCTGACTCTTTTGTGACCCCATGGACTGTAGCCTTCCAGGCTCTTCTGTCCATTGGATTGCCCAGGCCAGAATACTGGAGTGGGTTGCCGTTTCCTTCTTCAGGGGATCTTCCTGACCCAGGGATTGAACCCACCTCTCCTTCATTGGGAGTTGGAATTTTTTTTAACCACTGAGCCACCTGGGAGCCTTTATGCATTATAGGCCATGCTATAATTCTTCTTAACAGTTCAATATAAGACTTGCAAAAACAGTCATAACGATTTCATTGTTAAGCACTAAGAGAAATATATGATATTTATCAAAGGGAAAGAATGGAAGATAAAGAAAAACACGTGAAAGTGTTAGTTGTGTCAACTTTTCATGACCCTATGGATCCACCAGGCTCCTCTGTCTATGGAATTCTCCAGGCAAGAATACTGGAGTGGGTAGCCATTCTCCTCCAGTGGATATTCCAGACTCATGGATCAAACTTGGGTCTCCTGCATTGCAGGTGGATTATTTTCATTCTGGGCCAAAATCCCATATCTGTGAACATAGTGTTATGTATAAAACTTATAAATTTCTTTCAAAATTAAAGTGTTTATCATGAAAATTATGGAATATCTCTAAAAGTCATATTTGGACATATAAATTTCAAAACATCTATCGAATTGAACTGTAGGTTGAAACAAGTTACCTATTTTAAAAATGATAAATGAAACCTAAGAAACAATAATAACATAAAAGTATTTTTTCTTCAGTTCAGTTGCTCAGTTGGATCAGACTCTGCAACCCCATCAGCTGCAGCATGCCAGCCTTCACCAATTCTCCACAGCTTGCTCAAACTCATGTCCATTCACTCGGTGATGCCATCAGACCATCTCAACTTCTGTTGTACCCTTCTCATCCCGCCTTCAATCTTTCCCAGCACCAGGGTTTTTCCAATGAGTCAGCTCTCCACATCAGGTGGTCAAAGTATTGGAGTTTCAGCTTCAACATCAGTCCTTCCAGTGAACACCCAGGACTGATCTTTAGGATGGACTGGTTGGATCTCCTTGCAGTCCAAGGGACTCTCAAGAGTATTCTCCAGCACCATAGTTCAAAAGCATTTATTCAATAAATTATTTTATATTTCAATTTTTTCATATGGCTAAATTATAATTTAAGTTAATTAGAATCAGCTTAATAGTAAGAAATATAGAGGTCTTCCCAAGGGTTCAGTGGTTAAAAAAAAAAAAAAAATCCATCTGCTAAGGTAGGAGATGTGGGTTTGATCCTTGAGTTGAGAAGACCCCTCCTGAAGTAAGAAATGGCAACCCACTCCAGTATTCCTGCCTGGAAAATCCCATGGAACAGAGGAGCCTAGTGGGCTACAGTTCGCCAGAGTCAGATAAGGCTGAAAAACTGAGCCCACGCAGCATAAGACTCTATGGAAAGAAACATAAACTCTTGAAAACTTCTCAAATACATACAGCTAATTCATTTTTTTGTACAGCAGAAACTATCACAACATTGTAAAGCAATTATACTCCACTAAAAAGAGAAAAGAAAAAAATTCACTATTACCAATCAATATAATACAAGATAATTTCCAAAGTATTTAGAAAGTAAAATAAACAAAGTATAGCAACAGAAAACGATATAGTACAAAGACAGCTACTGCTAAGGATAAGGGGACAACTGGATAAACAAGTGTATGTAAGTAGTTGAAAATGCTAATAATTTTCATTCCTTAGCAGTGACAGGTTGACATATCCTTTTCCCTCACATTTTACCTGACAGCCCCTAAAACTATTTCTACTGTTATTTCATATCAAACTTATTTTGTTTTGCCTATTAGTCCGCAAAGCTCTGGTGCCTTTCTTCTCTCCTATCCTAATAGTGAATGGGGTCCCATTCACGTTCTTTTCTACTCTTAATAAAGGGCAATGGGAAATAGCAACAAAGTTACTCACTTGAGAAAATCATATCAGAATGGTCATGGCACAGCAGGTTGGAGAGGCTAATGTGAGCTCCTATTTGGAACTTTTCTGAGTACTCACTTATTTTTAACTCATTCTCACCCAGCCTTTGATGTAAAAAGTGTCCACCAATTACATCCAAAGCTGCAATTTGCTTTCACAGTGGGCATACTGTGTCTTTGTTTTGTGCCCAAGTTTAGTGGCTCTTAGCCAAGGAACTCCATAAACACTTACAGAGAATGTTGGTTAAAAAAAAAATCACAAAGTAGGAAAGTATTATCATCTCACCATTGATTTTGCACTCAATGGAAATTTTCATAATTTCTATTTCAGTACCAGTATTCCAAAAGTACAGCATGAGGCAAGGGATAATAATACAATTTAATTTTGAGTGATTATTGCTAAATAAAACTTCTGGTAAAATAAATGTTATTACCCAGGGTGAAAAAAAGAACATTTTGTGTCTGAAATGTGAGAACAAATTAAGAAAAATTGGAACAAGTGCGCTTACAATTACATTTCTAAAACTATACTGAACTTCATTACAAATACTATTAGCAGCTCCATCAGAAGTGGGCAGCATTGCTAACAAATGTGCTCTCGTTTTGGTTTGGATTGACAGTGTTTGAGAAATAGGAATAATGGATTGTGAATTTACACTAAAGAACGTCACAAAGATTTGTAGGACAATGATGTATCGATTGAACATTCAAATGTGGAAGCTATCAGCAGGTAGCCTCAGTTCATTTCTTGGAGAATGCTTGGCATGGCAGAGAAAAGTTTCAGTATCCTTTGACCATGGAGGCACAGGAATTGCATGCAGCAAGTGTCCTTCCCATTCAAGTTTTAGAGTTGCCAGGATCACCAGAGAACAACTCTCCAAAATCCAATACAAATTTAGACTTTAAACTGTAGCACAAAATGCCATTGTAAATTATTTAAAACTTCCAGTGAATTTACTGCAGGGTGCATTCACATCTGTCTTTATAAATAACGTGCTTTTTCTTCATGTACTGAATTATAAAAGCCATAACCAGTTCATCTTGGACAACCCCGTCCTTTCTGACATACTATTCAGCCACATTATTTTGGAGAGATCAACTTACATATCATCCAGAAATATTCAGGCCCTGGAGATAATATTAGCAAGAAAACATTCCATTAGCAAATCCTGCCCACTCAGATACAGATATTCTGCCTTCAACATGTTAAAACTTGTTTACATCAGAATATAGTTTCATCTCTCAGAAAACAATAGTTCTTCCACAGTTTTTCAAGGCATTTAGATTGTTGACCTGGAAATGCCTTTAACGTAATAATCACAGAAAATAATTTTATGTTTATAACCTGGCCATCCTTAAAGGGCTTTAGTTAATTAGTTTAGATAATTAGTTTAGTTATAGCCTATGGGGGAAAAAAAAGCTAAAATATTGTTTTTCTTTTGAGCTTTTCTCATTGGGCTCTATTTCTAAAAATTTTTGTTCTTGTAGAGAAATACTTCAACTCACTGTCTGATGTGTGAACTTTGAATGTTAGCCAAGCACAAAGAAATATAATGAAACAGGTGACCTTTTCATTCTTCAGTGATAGTTGTATGTGATCCCAGGCCTCCAGGACACATGTTTAGTACACAGAGTTATGGCTAATCTTGCCTAGCATGTCTAGGCATGTGACTGGCTTAAGAAAAGCAGCAACTGTTTTTATTTAATTAACTAATCAATGAAATAATGATTATGTTGAAAACTAATACCATATTGCTAATAAAGTAGAAATAAATTCAACAAAATGGAAAAATTATACTGATCTCAATTATATTGGTGCCTTACTCGCACTGCTGCATATATACGAATCACCTATGTGACATAAATAATGCATATGACATGTGCATTTTCAGGCTTCATAATTATTTCCAGAAAATACCCTATCAAGAGCATTAATGATCATACAATTGTCAGAGTTTTATACTTTATGCAACTGAGAATATTTCCCAAAGCAGAATTACTAACCAGTAATTTGCTGTCACTTTTTAAGTCTTTATTTATTAAACTTTTAGTTGGTCCCTTCTCAAGGGGATCTTTCCAACCGAGGAATCAAAGCCAGGTTTCCCGCATCGCAAGCAGATTCTTTACCAGCTGAGTCACCGAGGAAGCCCGTAAACATTTAAAGCATTATATAAACTAAAATTTCACCTTTAAAAAACAGTTTTATTTTTAAAAAATGTTTATATTGATATATGTATAAATGAATCACTTTGCTATATAGCAGAAATTAACACAACATCATAAACCAACTATACTTCAATTAAAAAATCAAAATAATAAAAAACTTTTAACTTTCCATCCACCAATTTTAAAACATAGTAGTAATGTATATTTAAGGTAATAATAAAATGTTATTGTGTACATACCATATATGGCTGGTTATGATTAGGTTTGATTGAATGATTCATTTTGATTACTTTTCTAAGTTAAAAAATGAAATATGTAATCTAAGATCAATAAATATAATTCAAATTTAATTTTCCTGTCACTGAATTACATTCAAACTTTGCCAATAGTGTAAAATAATGAAGTTCTATAATTAAGTCTTCCAAATAGACACTAGTCCTATGAAAAATACATTGCATATTTGGATCAGTTCTTTAGTAATGAAAATATCAGTGTAAGTAGATAACTCTTACTATTGCTAAGAAATGAAAAGTTATATCACAACATGGCAAATGATTACTCAGGCTGTTTACTCCATGGGCTATTTACTAGTGACACATATTCCATATTTTCTTATGAAAATATGCTTATTTGTATGGTGTGTTGGAAACATTTGTTAACAATTATGTATTTGCTATAAAGTAAACTTGCCGTGAAACATTATTATGAATTTATAGTGAATTTATAGGATCTAGTAAGAATTCTACTATAGAAAACCATAACCAAAAGAAAACCTCCTATGTATTATATAAAATCAAAAAATGATATACTAATATGCATATATATATAATATGTTCTCCAACACTCCAAGGATGATTCTTTATATTTCTGTGGTACTAAAGTAATGCTCAAAATTCTCCAAGCCAGGCTTCAGCAATACGTGAACTGTGAACTTCCTGATGTTCAAGGTGGTTTTAGAAAAGGCAGAGGAACCAGAGATCAAATTGTCAACATATGCTGGATCATGAAAAAAGCAAGACAGTTCCAGAAAAGCATCTATTTCTGCTTTATTGACTATGCCAAAGCCTTTGACTGTGTGGGTCACAATCAACTGTGGAAAATTCTAGGAGAGATGGAAATACCAGACCACCTGACCTGCCTCTTGAGAAATCTGTATGCAGGTCAGGAAGCAACAGTTAGAAATGGACATGGAACAACAGACTGGTTCCAAATAGGAAAAGGAGTACGTCAAGGCTGTATATTGTCACCTTGCTTATTTAACTTCTATGCAGAGTATATCATGAGAAACGCTGGACTGGAAGAAACACAAGCTGGAATCAAGATTGCTGGGAGAAATCTCAATAACCTCAGATATGCAGATGACACCACCCTTATGGCAGAAAGTGAAGAGGAGCTAAAATGCCTCTTGATGAAAGTGAAAGAGGAGAGTGAAAAGGCTGGCTTAAAGCTCANAACGTAAAAGTTCATAGACACTCTTCCCCTGGGAACTGACTTGAAAGATTGAAGCTGCTGTTAGTGTTTTCCGAGAGGGCAGGTTTACATATTTCTTTCTCTCTCTGTCTTGAAAGGAACCCCCTCCACCACATTTTGAGAAACTTAGGATGGAGTGTCCCCGTTTCCTAAAATAGGAAACAGAAGAAGCTGGTTCATGTGAAGATCAATGGCCAGCATAGTTCTCTTGGATGGGAAAGTAAGAAAATGTGGTCTGGTGGTGAAATAGATTGAGAGGGAGACACCAGGAAACCTGAAATAATTGTGAAGGATGAATAAAAAGCATCTACTTCACGTGTCTGCGTATTGTTTGGGAAGGTCCTCAGGACAAACAGTTCAGATGTATGTAGGATTCTCAGTTTTACAGCATGGGAGTTACCAGTCCGTGGAGGTTTGCAGAGGGGTTAAGTCATGTTGGGATTGTGTCTAGGGATGCAGTTCTTCCTGTGGGATGGGGGTTGGGGAGGATGGAGAAAGAAGATGAGGGGCCCATTAGCTGAGTGTCTGGCAGTTTTACAAGGGAAATGTGGATGTTCAGGGAGAGGTTCTGGTGAACAAGGGCCAGAGATTGAACACTGGAGTGCACTTTTTTTGGAAGGTGGTGCCCCAGGTATCTTCTCTGTTGCATGAAATCAGGCATTTTAAGAGTACAGAACAAGGAAAAAGCCTTAACAGTCAGCTCACTGTGAACCTAGACAGTCATATGTATATGAGCCCGTATATGAGTGCATGGTCAGCTTTGCTGAGAGTCCGCTTCCCAGAGCTAGGGTTCCAGGTAACATCTTAGGGGATCAGGTATAAGGTGTGTATGGAGGGGGGCTGTGGCCTAGGGAGGGAGTGAGGGGTGGGCAGGCAGTGAGGATGTTAGTTTCTGGCAAATGTGACCAGGGAAAATGATAAATTGCCAGGAATCAGATAAAGGAAAACAGATCTCATCACAGGTGTTTGAGGTCATGTGAACTCTTGTTATTTTTTCCAGGAACCCAGGTTAGGTACAAAGTGTGCAGGGGCAGAAGTGAGGGGCATGGGGATGTTATGGCCAGCCTACCCAGCCATGTGCTCTGTGTCCCATCCTGCTGCAGCTGCTGTGGCTCAGGGGTTAATATCCCTTTTTCCAGGAAGGCTTAAACTCTTTGCCCAAGGCCCTCTATCAGGCCAAGGTGTAGAAATAACATTTTTTTCACGAACCCCCTGGTGACAGTGTCTCTTCCTTGCTGAATGGCTCAGCACAAAGTGTCTTCAACCACACGGGACCTGTCCTTTCTCTAGAGCTGTGTTGCTACTCTGTTCAAGGACCAATGGGAACACCTGGAGCATATGGAGCTCACTGAGGGACTGGTCAGCACTTAGGGTGGTCCTCCTGAAGTAGATGACTGCTTCCTGGAACCCAGTCCACCTCTGGATTGGGCAAAGGACAGACTGGCACAAATGGGGGTAGGGAGAGTTCAGCATCTGTCCCCCCAGTGTTGTCTTCTCATCCCAGATAGGATGGCTCCAATGTGGGCATGCCTGAGGGTGATGTCCCACAGGAAGTTCTCACTCTACAACTTTTCTCCCTGAAGCAGCATCTCTTTGGAGGGCAAAGGGTAAATGTTAACGTCAAAGTTCACGGGTTTATCGATGTTCCCTTAAAGATGCCCTGAATGAGATCTTCTGCTCAGGGCCAGCTTTTCCATTTGAATATCCGCAGCCCAGCTTTGCTCCTACAGAGACACGTCTACAGCTCTAGAAGGCAAGGCTTGGCCTTCTCGGGGAGATTTCTGAACCAGCATCCCAGGAGACACTGGAAACCTGTCTTCTTAGTTTCTTAATCTGTAAACTTCAAAGAATCCTTGGGGCTCTGGCAGGCTGGTACCTGTCTTTCTCAGTGCTAGTTCAAAACAAAACAAAGCAGAAACTATGGTGTACTAACTCTACAGCAGGTGTAAGATGACATATTGGGGCATGGTTTTCGGGACCTTAGACTGGGCTCATTCTACAGACTGCATGGCATTTATCCATACTTAGAAGTTCTAGCAAGGCGTTGCAAAGAAGTTAAAGGCAAGAAATGTTTAGGACGGGGTCCCCCAGTGCCTAATATTTTCTGCCAGTGCTTCAGGACCAGTGGTGGCTTTATCTCTACCCTGTCCTGGAGTGAAGAGTGCAGAGACGGGCATGGATCAGTTAGTAAACTGAACTGTGGATGCTTGACTGGATGGTCATTCTCTGGAAACTTGCCATGACTTATGTCCCAGTCTCTTTAGGGCTTTCACCTCTGCCCTCAAGTCTAGGTGCTATTAGATATGAGTGCACACTTGGATTTGATGTGTAAGGTTCTTCCACCGAAGATCAATGTGTGTGAGACTTGGCGGATTAGTGATGAATTCATGAGCGTTCTGGCTCAGTCACCCTGAGCTGCATTTGCTTCCTGTTCTCTGGACGTGTTCATGTCTTTCTCTGTATAGAATGAAGACTGGGTGTCCCCACCGTGTTTGCCCATGATTGTGAGTTGACATTTCTTCCTGCAGGTCTGCCTGTGCCTCCTGTCTTCTTTCATGTTGCACCCACACTTGTGCCATTAAGCACAGCTCTGCTGCCGTATCTGTCTTTCACGTCCTTATCCAACATACATGCATTAATGGCTCGTATTTACTCCTTTTTTTTTTTAAGTTTGTGTATCTTTGTTAGACTGCATGTGAATTTGACCTATTATTTCATTCCTGGATCAAATGCTTCCAACATCTGAAAAGTGACTTTCTTAATGACTTCCATGATATTTGTGCACAGCAAGGAATGCTTTATCATGGGAGTAGTTCACAGTGACACACATGTGGAAACAAGAATACCCATACAGTTACAGTAATGCCTGATGGGCAAAAATATCACTAATTGAAGTGAGAATATTAATTAGGATCACAGAGGGCAAAGATGTTGCAGGAATGCATCTGTCAGGAAATTTTTTATGTCAGGAAAGATTTGGGGGTGACTTGTTAAGTGTTCTGAAAACACTACTGCAGGATTGAAATACATTAACTAGGATTGAAATACATTAACTTTTACCCCTTGTATTATTGCCTTGATCAACGTTACCCATGCCAAATTTCTTCATGATTGTCAGGAAATCATCACTCAGGTGAGAGGAATTGGGGCTTGCTTCTCTGTAAAGAGAAAGTTGTTGAGGAATTCTTGTCCCCAGGGAAAAGGAGTTCATGATCAATTTTAAGTTCAACATCCCTTGCTATTTCTGTGTCGTTTCTGGAAGGAAAGCACAGGGAATGGAATCACACCAACCTGACTGGCACTGTGAGCAAGTCCAAGGTGACAGGAGTAGAGAAGACAGGCACAGGTCACTCAACTTTCCACAGTGAGGACTTCCAACCCTGCCACCTGCTTGCATGTCAGTTCCCCTCAAAAGCAAATCCCATTCACCATTCAGGGTATATCATAGACATAGAAGAGGACACTGGCTTGATCAAGAAGCAAGTGAAAAAATTAAATGGGCCAAAAAACGAGAGGTGCTTACCAAAATTCATAATACTGCACAAGTAAACCAATAATTCCTCATGTCGGCAAGTCTCTTATCAGAGTTATTTGTGTGTGTGTGTGTGTGTGTGTGTGTGTGTGTGTGTGTGTGAAGCTACTCAAAAACTAAAGTGTCAGTAAACCAGTCAATCTTCAAGGAAATCAACCCTGAATATGCATTGGAAGGACTGCTGCTGAAGCTGAAGCTCTAATACTTTGGCCATCTGGTGTGAGGAGCCAACTCACTGGAAATGACCCGGGTTCTGGGAGAGACTGAAGGCAGAATGAGAAGCGAGAGACAAGGATGAGAAGGTTGGATGGCATCACCGAGGCAGTGGCTATGAACCTGGCAGACTCTCGGAGATGGTGGAGGACAGGGAGACCTGGCGTGCTGCCTTCCACAGCTTCACTGAAGTGTCAGACACGACTTGGCCACTGGCCAACCTGAAGGGAGTGAACTAATGTCATTCTTTTACCGGTAGCTGTCAAGATTTCCCAGCATCACCCATAAAATAGATTATCTTTTATCCGTTGCACATTGTTGCCTTCTTCGTCATACGTTAGGGGGCCACTTGGGCATTAATTTATCTCTGAGTTTTCTATCGCGTAACATTGGTCTATATTCCTATTTCCGTGTCAGTTCCATGCTGCACTGATTACTATAGCTCTGTAGTAGAGACTGAAGTCAGGGAGTCAGAATCCTCCATCTCTTCTTTTTCTCTCTCAAGGCAGCATGGTTCTTTAAGATCCTCTCTATTTCCACACAAGTTGCAAAAACACATTTTTTTTCTATTATCTGTGAAAAATGCCATGGGTACTTACATAGGACAGGCACTGAATCTGTAAACTGCATTTTGTAGTGTTCACTTGCTTGGAGAATGGTGTCTCTCTCCATCTCTTTGTGTCACCTTTGTCATCTGTGCCTTATTTCTTACTGTGCACCAGCCTCTTCCCAGCCGAGGTAGGTTTATACCCAGGAATTCTGCTCTTCTAGATGCCATGGTGAATGGGACTGCTTCCCTAGCTTCTATTTTTGATTTGTTGTTTTTATTGCATAGGAAAGCAAGCTTTCTGTTAATTTCATATCCAGCAACCTCGCTAAAGTCCTTGATTAGAATTTCATATCCAGCAACCTCCCTAAAGTCCTTGATTAGTTCTAGTCATTTCCCAGTGGCACTTTGGATTCTCTGGGCATGCTATCACGTTATGTGCCAATAGTGACAGTTTTACCTCTTCTTTTCCACTTTGTATGAAAATGGTTTTCTTCTTCTCCTCTGATGGCTGTCATTCGGAGTCCCAAGACTATACTGAATAATGATGGTGTGAGTGGGCACCTTTGGCTTATTGATAACCTTAGGAGACGTGCTCTCTGTTTCTTACCATTGTGAATCACATTACAGTGAATTTATCCATATGTGGCAGTGTGTATTAGGAAGACTGATGAAGCTTCCCTCTGATTCCATTGTCTGTCCGGTTTTCCAGTACACCTATCAGAAATGGGTGTTGAATTTTGTCAAAAGCGTTTTCTGCATGTGTATCCTAAACAGTTTCAGGACCTGTCCTTGGAAAACTTAGCTGTCTTTCAGTGTTCTTTCTTCCTTTTGCCCCCTCATACAAAGAGCTGACTCACTTGAAAATGCCCTGATGCTGGGAAAGATTGAAGGTAAAAGGAGAAGTGGTTAGCAGAGGATGAGATGGTTAGATAACATCATCAACCCCATGGACATGAATCAGAAGAAATTCTGGGAGACAGGGAAGGGAAGTCTGGCAGACTAGAGCCCATGGGATTCCAAAGAGTTGGGTATGACTTACTGACTGAACAACAACACAAATTCCCTCATTCTGTGATTCACACTACTATTTATTCTTGACCACTCCCTTTTCTAACCCACTTCACTCGATCCTTATCTCAATTATGTTTAAATTTACTCCTTATCATGCATAAAGATTCAGCCACATATCACTGTCTTTATTGCCACCCCCTTCGCCCCAAATGTGTGGGTTTCTCAACTTCTCAATCTTCTCTTGTCCCTTCCCTAGCATCCGTGTATGTGTCTCACACACTGTCTACCTTGCTACACTCACCCGCAAGCTGTGTGACAGAAGTCACAAAGAGCTGACTCACTCGACATTGCCCTGATGCTGGGAAACATTGAAGGTAAAAGGAGAAGTCGTCAGCAGAGGATGAAATGGTTAGATAACATCATCAACCCCATGGACACGAATCTGAAGAAATTCTGGGAGACAGGGAAGGGAAGTCTGGCAGGGTAGAGCCCATGGGATTCCAAAGAGTTGGGTATGACTTACTGACTGAACAACAACACAAATTCCCTCATTCTGCGATTCACATTATTATTTATTCTTGACCACTCCCTTTTCTAATCCACTTCACTCTATCCCTATCTCAATTATGTTTAAATTTACTCCTTATCATGAATAAAGATTCAGCCACATACCACTGTCTTTATTGCCACCCCCTTGGCCCCAAATATGTGAGTTTCTCAACTGCAGATGACTCAGTGGTCTCTTATCCCTTCCCTAGCATCCATGTATGTGTCTTGCACACTGTCTACCTTGCTACACTCAACAGCAAGCCATCTGACAGAAGCCACGATCTTGAGAAGAGCCAACGAGGACCCTGAATTCTACCTTAATTTCAAGCTTCACACTGTTCCTTTAACTCTGTTCTTCAATCACACTGACCTTTCAGTCTGTGCTCTGTTCTTCTTGGTCTCACCGTCTGTGCCTATGCCATTCCTTTGGCTTCCCTTGCTTTTTCATTTTTTTAATGCCTATGAGATCACTGCAGGTGGTGATTGCAGCCATGAAATTGAAAGACGCTGACACCTTGGAGGAAAGTTCGGACTGACCTTGAGTTTGGACCGACGTTGATAGCATATTGAAAACAAGAGAAATTACTTTGCCAACAAAGGTCCGTCTAGTCAAGGCTACGGTTTTTCCAGTGGTCATGTATGGATGTGAGAGTTGGACTGACAAGAAGGCTGAGTGCTGAAGAATTGATGCTTTTGAACTATGCTGTTGGGGAAGACTCTTGAGAGTCCCTTGGACTGCAAAGAGATCCAACCGGTCCATTCTGAAGGAGATTAGTGCCGGGATTTCTCTGGAAGGAATGATGCTGAAGCTGAAACTTCAGTACTTTTGCCACCTCATGCGAAGAGCTAATGCCCTGGAAAAGACTGTGATGCTGGGAGGGATTGGGGGCAGGCGGAGAAGGGGAAGACAGAGGATGAGACGGCTGGATGGCATCACTGACTCGATGGACATGAGTCTGAGTGAACTCCAGGAATTGGGGATGGACAGGGGGGCCTGGCATGCTGCAGTTCATGGGGTGGCAGAGTCCGACACGACTAAGCGACCGAACTGAACTGAACTGATGAGATCTCATTTTAACCTCCTCATGCAGCTTTTTCTGACTTTTCAGATTGTTATTAGATTACTACTTTAGATTGACCTGCTCTTTGTTCTTTGATAGATTGCCTTCCCGGACTGTAACAGTCGATCAGCTCACAAAGTTATTTCTCTTGGGATGTTATTCGATTCTCTTCTGCAGTAGAGGTGTTTATTTGAAACCTATAACCTACGTAATGGAATTGATAAGAAACATGTTTGTTAAACTTGTTAATCTTAAGAAACTTAATAAACTCTGGAGTCACAGACAGATTATTGAGATCCTGACCATCTAGTCAAGGCTATGGTTTTTCTTGTGGTCATGTATGGATGTGAGAGTTGGACTGTGAGGAAGGCTGAGCGCCGAAGAATTGATGCTTTTGAACTATGGTGTTGGGGAAGACTCTTGACAGTGCCTTGGACTGCAAGGAGATCCAACCAGGCCATCGTGAAGGAGATCAGCTCTGGATTTCTTCAAAAAGAATGATGCTGAAGCTGAAACTCCAGTACTTTGGCCACCTCACGTGAAAGGCTGACTCCTTGGAAAAGACTCTGATGTTGGGAGGGACTGGGAGCAGGCGGAGAAAGGGACGATGGAGGATGAGATGGCTGGATGAAATCACGGACTCGATGGACGTACGTCTGAGTGAACTCCATGAGATGGTCATGGACAGGGAGTCCTGGCGTGCTGTGAGTTATGGCATAGCAAAGAGTTGGACACGACTGAGCGAGTGAACTGAACTGAACCAATCCCTCCAAAACAAAGGAGAAGAAGAAATACGTTGTTTACAAGTTAAAACAACCAACTTCGGGTGTCTATCCCAAGATCAACTAAAAAGCAATAGCATCGGATTCTAAGAAAAGCATATCTTTCCATGACCTGTGGCCAAGGAACATATAAAAGAATAAAAAAAAAAAAAAAGTAATCTCAGAGGTCTATTTCAAGGATAGTAAATAGCAGCAGAAAGTGGCATTTCACCTTAAGAAAAAATGGTAGTTGCTGTTCTGTGGTGGGACTGTTTTCCTTCAGATTCCCTGAAAGCAGAGTCGATGTACACTACTCACAGGACTAAATGGTGAGGGTTTTCTGGAGAAATGGAATAAGGGAAGCAACATATAGCAGAGGGAAAACAAAATCTAATCACAAGCAGAAACCAAGTTGCACCATACTTTATCTCACTTTGTATTACATCTTTGCTTCCGTGTCACTCAGTCAAAATTTCACCCATAGATGTGGGATTTTCACTTCTGGGCTGAGGAGGCTTTCATGTGACCAGAGGCTATGTTCCATAACAGGGAACCTTTCACAAAGATTCGTGGCAAGGATGTAGATTTGATGGACGCCTAGTCAAGGGGACCTGGGTAGTGCATAAAAGAGGTGTGGTCTGGTGCAGACTTCTCAGTAGGCCACACTAGCTCCTTTTTTTTTTTTTTTAACCACTGGTCTTCCTACGTATTTTATGCCTGATTCAGAGGCTACCTCTGACCTACTCACAGGACTAAATGGTGAGGGTTTTCTGGAGAAATGGAATAAGGGAAGCAACATATAGCAGAGGGAAAACAAAATCTAATCACAAGCAGAAACCAAGTTGCACCATGCTTTATCTCACTTTGTATTACATCTTTGCTTCCGTGTCACTCAGTCAAAATTTCACCCATAGATGTGGGATTTTCACTTCTGGGCTGAGGAGGCTTTCATGTGACCAGAGGCAATTTTCCATAACAGGGAACCTTTCACAAAGATTTGTGGCAAGGATGTAGACTTGATGGACGCCTAGTCAAAGGGACCTGGGTAGTGCATAAAAGAGGTGTGGTCTGGTGCAGTCTTCAGAGTAGGCCACACTAGCTCCCTTTTTTGTAAATCACTGGTCTTCCTACTTATTGTATGCCTGATTCAGAGGCTACCTCTGACTCTTGGACCACTGGAATTTGCCATGAAGCAATTCTCCAAGGCAGGCTTCAGCAGTATGTGAACTGTGAACTTCTAGATGTTCAAGGTGGTTTTAGAAAAGGCAGAGGAACCAGAGATCAAAGTGCCAACTTCCACTGGATCATCGAAAAAGCAAGAGAGTTCCAGAAAAAAAAAAAATTCTTTCTGCTTTATTGACTATGCCAAAGCCATTGACTGTGTGGATCACAATAAACTGTGGAAAAGTCTGGAAGAGAAGGGAATACAAGAATACCTGACCTGTTTCTTGAGAAATCTGTATGCAGGTCAGGAAACAACAGTTTCCTGTTGTAGAAATGGACACAGAACAACAGACTGGTTGCAACGAGGAAAAGGAGGACGTCAAGGCTGTATACGGTCACCCTGCTTATTTAACTTAGATGCAGAGTACATCAGGAGAAATGCTGGGCTGCAGGAAACAATAGATGGAATCAAGACTGCTGAGAGAACTATTCATAACCTCAGCTATGCAGATGACACCACCCTTATGGCAAAAAGTGAAGAACTAGAGAGCCTCTTGATGAAAGTGAGAGAGGATAGTGAATATGTTGGCTTAAAGCTGAACATTCAGAAAAGTAAAATCATGGCATCTGGTCCCATCACTTCATGGCAAAAAGACGAGCAAACAGGCAGAGACTTTGTCAGGGAATCTTGACAAAGGGATCTAACCTTACTCTCCCATGTTGTAGACAGATATCATATTTTCTGAGCCGTGCACATCAAGGACAATGAGAATACAATGAATTCCACCGACTAACCACCATGTTCAATGTCCAAGGTCATGGGTCCAACTGTCCTACTGAATGGTTCCTTGAATGGCTGCTACGAGTAACCCAGGCTCTAAAGTGAAAATGAAAAATGTTTGGTCGTGTCTGAGTCTTTGTGACCCCATGGACTCAGTAGTCCATAGAATCCTCTAGGCCAGAATTCTGCTGTGAGTAACCTATCCCTTCTCCTGCCAATCTTACCAATCCGGGAAGTCTCCTGCATTGCAGGCAGCTTCTTTACAACTGTGCTATCAGGGAAGCCCATTCCAGGCAGTGAGGTCAACCTCTAAAATGCATGCCCTATACAAAGTGTTGCGCACAGAATTAGTAAGAAGGCTTCTAAGGAGCAAAATAGCCAATGAGCTTGGTATGGAAAATATCTATATATGAAAGAGTTTAGATGTTCCAGGGAGATGTATTGATTAGGAAGCTTGCAGGAAAAGGAAAAATCATTCTAAAATGCATGCCCTATACAAAGTGTTGCGCACAGAATTAGTAAGAAGGCTTCTAAGGAGCAAAATAGCCAATGAGCTTGGTATGGAAAATATCTATATATGAAAGAGTTTAGATGTTCCAGGGAGATGTATTGATTAGGAAGCTTGCAGGAAAAGGAAAAATCAGAAGACAGAGATTTGCAGGCCCACATTCATTCCACAATTCAACTTCAATGGCTTAAATATTATCAATTGTATACACTGTCCTCTGAGGCAGCAAAGGTGAAAGCTTAGAGTTGCACAATTGGTAACCTGATCCAGTATCTTAACTGTATAGATGAAGAAATAGACATATAAGGGGTGTTGCATGTTTAAGCCTTGTAAGTAATTAATAAGAATCTTCCTCAGACAAGTTCGACCTGAGAAAATTGCAGCAAATCTCCGAGCTACTGTAAGGCTTATGTTTCCATAAGGCTGGGCGAGGGACTACTCTAAGCAGTCTGATGCTATATATAAGCCACTATTATCATTGTCATCATTTTCCATACTACTACTTTTTTTTTTTCTCCTCAGCAGCATTAACTGTGGCGGTTACATGCTACTGATCACATTCCGATTAGGCAGAGCTTTTCAATAGTAGTCCAGGGTTCTTAATGTCTAGTGGTAGATTTCTTGGATGATTACCTCAAAGATGAGCAGTAAATTACAGGTCAAATTGTTGTCCTACCTGTGGCTATTCATCAGAAAGAGAGAACCTATGTATAACTATGTCAGGAATTTGT